>PDGT01000054.1:2310117-2334705 GCA_003671415.1 Megathymus violae
GCCGGCAGCGACAAGTCCTCTCCTATCACTGCAGCGAGTTCCCGGCGCTGCTCAGCCCAGGTTGCGTAGTCTAACCTAACCTAACAAGACCGAGGCGCTATGGTTCCACGTTCTAAGGTGACGTAGTTGTGGCAGTGGGCCGGTACATGTAGCACCTTGGGCTGGTACTAGACAGCCGCTGGAGCTTCAACGAACATTTTGACCGTCTAGTCCCCCGGATTCATAAGGTAGCGGATGCTATGCACAGACTACTGCCAAATCTCGGGGGACCGAGGGAAGAAGTCCGCCGAATCTACGCAGGTATCGTAAGCTATGTCACGCTCTACGGTGCGCCCGTGTGGTCAGATAGACTGTCGGGCTGCCGGCGCCGAGCGGCCAAATTGAATGCCGCGCAGCGTACGATCGCGATCAGAGTCGCACGAGGATACCAGACGATTTCGTATGAGGCGGCCACAGTCCTGGCGCGGTTTCTGCCCCTGGACATTCTGACGGATATGAATACAGAGATCTTTCTGAAGATCCGTGTTCTCCACCAGAGGACTGAAACCCTCACCGAAGAGACGGTCAAGTGGCTTAGGAGGAAAGCTAGCCGGCGTGCCCCGAGACGCTGGCGCGAGCGGCTCCTGGAGTCACGGGGCACATGCCAGCGCGCTGTCAGTGCAATACTGACCAGCTTCAGTGCCTGGCTGAAGAGGCGAAAACGCTTCACCTACAGGCTGAGACAGATACTCACCGGACATGACTGCTTCGGTGAGTATCTGAATCGTATAGGCAGGGAGGCAACAACACAGTGCCACCACTGCGGAGACGCTCAGGATTCCACGCAGCACACGCTCGAATACTGCCCAGCGTGGCAGTCGGAGCGGCGGATACTAATGCAAACAATAGGGCCAGATCTATCCCTGGAGGCTATCGTCTCAGCGATGGTCCGTTTCGGCGAAGCCTGGAATTGCGTGACTGCCTTCTGCGACCGCATCATGCTCGCGAAGGAGGAAGTCGAACGGACCAGGGAACGCATCTGGCCCGCTCCCCCCCGATAGGCACGCCCAACCGCCGTGTCCCTGTAGCCCGGGACCAGAATAGGGCTACGGTATCCCCTGCCTGCCATAAGAAGCGACTAAAAGGGGGCTCCCGGGGCCGTCGTCGGCTAGGGTGAAAATGAAAAATGAAAAATGTTTATTCGTAGTCTAAAGCCGCAGCTGAACATAATAAAATACACAAAAAACAGAGAAAACACAATAACGTTACACCCTAAGTATATGCTAAACTAAACCTAAATACAACATGAAATGTCCGTGCTGCAGCGTAACGAGCTACGAATGGGCCCAGCCTCAGCTTAAGCCGCGCGTGAGCACAGCACTGATATTTCAGTCTCGGCCCTGCTTTCCGTGACGGAAGCCCGGTCAGTCGTTTTAGGTTAAATTATTTTTCTTTATAAAATTAAATTACTCCTAATTTACTGAATGTCAAGTATTCGGAATAAGTGTGTATATGAATAAAACGTTTGTTTAGTTAATGAGAGTAAAAAGTATGAAGAAAGAAATGAATTAAAAGGACATATTGGACGCGACACGTATTGTACCTACAGACAGGCCACAGAGCTAATGGGTTTACATATATTCGCCGCCATACCTGCCGGTCAGAAACACAGTGGTAAGTAGTTCAAGTGCAGTAAGAGTAAGAGTAAGAGCCCGAACCGTCTAGCCAACCTTAACCATGAGCAAGACCACAAGCAGCAGTGGCTTGGAATGATGTATGGACTGAACCTTTTATTCTACTAAATACTATACTTATGCGGACAAGTAAAGTTTACACTAAAACAAGTAGTCATGGTTCCTCACCGCTCCGAGATGCAAGCTGAGTGTTCCTTTTTCGTAATTACTATATTTATATTATACCTTCAGAGTTATTTAACTACAGTAAATAATTACGAAACCTTTTTCTTTATTTCTTCCTAAAATTCCTATTCGTTTATCTTTGAAATGAATTACTGCCTAAACCATAACTTTTGAACGAAACGCCATGCCCTTTTTAACACGCTTTTATTAGTTTGACCTATGCATGTGCAATTCACTATATTTCCATAATAACGCTAATTCTATAAATAGCTACTAATAAAATTATTGTAACGTTTAATATCAAGCACCCCAAGTTTTTTTACAATAGTTGAATTATTTTGTTACCAACTACATTTTTATTATTACCTTATTCCCCATTATTATTGGACTTTCTATTACTGTAACACAAACTCTTTATACTTAAAAATTACATGTCTCGTATCTCAATAGCAATGTCAATCATTAAATCTGGTCAATAATTAAAATTTGGTTAGAAAGTAAAAAACCACATTTTTCATTATCCATTTATTTGTGTAAAATCAGTGTTACCTACGCACTATGTCAAGATTAAATATGTTGTAATGTTAATTTAATGTTACAAATTTAACCATTATCTTTAAGTATTAGGAATAAAATTGTCACACACTTCACTAAACATAATGTTAAAATACATATATTTAAAAAATGTCTTACCTACTTAGATATAAGATAGACGATATTTTTAATAATTTCACTACAATCAGAAATAAAAAAAACGTTGTAACCAAATTATGCAACTATTAAATTAGTTCTTGAATTATTATAGGTCACATAATTAGTTTTTGAGCTTTGTCGTATAAATTATGATTAACATATAAAATTCTATGTTAATTATGAAGTTATATTTAAATATCCAAGCTGATCAATTTAGGTTTTCAAAATAAATAACGGTATTAACTACAAACATTGACATTCAAGGATTGTGAATATGAGAACATGTTTCAAAATCCAGGGCAAAAGTTTCAAATTGCTCGATTTTATTTTTAGATACAATTTATATCTTTAGTTTGGAAGTTATAAAACAGGTATAAAACTTAAAACTAACTCTTATAGTAACTATAATACCTAGTTAAATTGAACTTAAAACTATTGTGTAATTTCCTTTGGAAGAACCAACAAAGAAACTGTTAATAAGACCACAAAACCATGTTGTTCCATGATCGATTTCAGTCTTGAAAATCCTACCTAAAACTTATACGTAGTGAACTTAAGTTCACCTTTATATCAGAGACGATTATTATTAATAATAGAAAATGTATTTATCTAAAATTTACACATACTATCTTGCCTGTATTATTTTCATTACTAGACCACAATAAACAAAGTTTTAGCATGGTTACAGAGACTTCAAATTCATTAAATAAAAAAATATATATGATTATTCATACTTATAGTATTTATGGAAATTCGCAATTTTCTCCACTGATATTTCCAACAAAATTAGTTATAAAAAGATCACAAGTTTCATAATTAAGATTAGCATCACATATAAATGTAATAAGTAAATTATATTATATATATGGTTAGTAGAAATCACTAATTCTATATGTCCCTTAATGTTCACAAGAGATAAACTTTACTTTACCTCGATTTGGCCATCAGTCATATCATGTGTCAATGAGATCGGATATCGGATTCTGGAATACAATATTTATGGAATTATTATCACAAAATGAAAATCCAAATATAGCCGGTTTCGACCAGTGTGAATAATAAATGCTGTTCATGTATATACAAAAATATATATTTATTGAAAAATATATATACCTAATTAATGTTTGTCAACTTTTCCAAATTTGACTATAATCCTTAAATAATGTTGTGTTCAAATTTTTTTATTGATTGAAATAAAAAAAAATAAAAAATTGACACACTGCAAAAGGTACTCAAGTGTTTTATCTTTCAATGTTATATACATATGTAGATATGGACCGTTTATTTTGAAAGTGGTCAAGTCCATTTTTGAAATAAATGAGATATTATGAATTCATGCTTAATTTAATGATTTTTTTTTATGTATAGTACTAGTAGTATATATGTGTAGTTCGTGTTTAATTTGTTAAAAACGCCCATGTTTTGTATAGTTTAAAATTGGTTGGTAATCGAAGTTGCATATCGTCAGCAGCATGTTATTTTACATTTGTTTTAAATAACGTGTCAAGAGATACTAGTTTAGGTTATTTGTTCAATTTTTTTTCTAAAATGGATAACTTCATATTAACATCAGATAGTGATATAGGCAAGAGCAAATGATAAATCAATATTCTTTTTGGCATTTGAACATATTTATTTCACATCATTTTAAATAAATTCACACAGAAATAAAGCAAGATGTATGACAAATATAAAAATATCAAGCAGTTATTACCTCATATACCTCCGGTGAATACTATCCATATCTTGTAATTTATCAATGTAATTAGCATCTAAAATTAAAAAATACTATATCTATTTTATATCGTGCCATTATTTGTAAACAAAATTGGATTAATGTTAAATATATTTTAATTAATATTTTATTTTTCAAAATTGAAATTGAACGATTCCACTTGCAGCCCGTAAGTATACCTCAGTTTAGTCAAATACGTCTAAAACATTTTTTATAACCAAATTACATATTGATAAAACAGTAGAAGCATTGCCAGACTTCATAATTATAGTTTGCCTACATTTTTAACTAACAAATATGTTAACCTTTAAATTTTTCGAAACAAGACAAAATGGGCTTGCATCACTTTCGAAACAAACGGTCCATATCGCACCCTTAAAATGAAAGGGACTTAACTCAAAAATTTCAATTTATGGGAAATGACGAAGAAAGTTTTCAAAATGTATATGGTCTTGAGTAAATTTAAGAAGACCGATGTATGAGGTTTTCCCTTTTTCCCTTTCTCACTCATAATTCGGGCTCTTTTTCTCCATGGGGTTTCAGAGTAGGCTTTTTTAAGTAAATTTATAGTAAAATCTGGAATTTCAGGAATTTTGAGTTAAGTCACTTTCATTCTAAAGGTGCGATATATACATACATCGTTACCGTAATCTCGTGAAGAGGTTGTGGGACACGTTAGGTACCTACTACGTAATAACTAATAATCCATAGTTCATCCAAAAGTGTACAATTACGGATATATGATTTTTTTTTTCAAAAAATATTGTGTTAAAGAATAAGCCGCTCTAGTCCGGAATCATAATTTTACATTGTTTAAAGTTTTATGTAATATTAACAAAGAATAAGGAACTATGAAATTAAAATAACCTAACAATATTTGTAAACTCGGCGTGGAGACCTCAGCAAGCCTATATAATTTCCATCGACAAAAATGCAAGTACACTTTTAGATAAATATATATTATACGTATATATAAATCGAACTCACCCCGTAATCTCCTTACGAGAGCTCAATACTGCGGTAATTTTCTGAATAATCTAATCAGGAAACAATACCATACCACCAACACGCAATAAAATCCAAAAATTGTCACATTACAAAATTTTCAATTCAGAAAATATATATATTTGTGTGAAACGATTTGGCAACCGTCCAATTCATGATCAAGGATTACTTCATCCGTCAGGAGTTATGGCTGTGATGAAACCATAAAATCGATTTCCTAAAAGACATTCGTTGCGATCGCGTGGAAAATGTTTTTATATTAGTTTGTATTGATAATGTTTCGTATGATACAAAACCGCGTACAAGAATCATTTGGGCGTGTCAATAAAAATGTAGTTTAAAACACCTAGTGATAGATCGACTGATAGATAGACCTGCAAACGCTATTCGTGGAGGGGTTCTCCTCTCCATCTATACTAATGTTATATAGAGAGTGCGAATTGACTGAGTTTGGGATACCTACGCGGAAAGTAATCTAAGGACCATGACGCGTATGTGAAAAAATCTTCTACCGTTTTAAAAGCACATAATTCCGGTTGGACCTAGGCTATAACATGTAAGCATAATAAATTAAAAAAAAAAATTGTAATGTATGTCGCTCACATTCTCATGACGTTTGCACCTGTATTTGAGGTGACACTTGTCAAATGTTGGTGTTTCTGTATGAATATTAATGTAACAGTGTAATGTAACAGTGTTTTTGGTGCAACAAATAAAATAAAAAAATAAAATAAATTTTACAACCTGGACGAAGTCGGGATAGCCCACTATTAATGTCATAAAAGCCGTTCGGCTTCCTGTCAGGGCAACAGCACAGAAAGCGACAACTATTACGTTGTCCCTCGAGGAGAGACAGGGTAGAAAGAATGCCATGCCACTTCCACAGGAAGGTAGGACAAGTAAAGGCGTGTCCCAGTGTTATACAAGAAAAAAGATCTTAAAATCACTGTGAACAGGATTGTGCGTGTGCGTGCGAGCGTATGTGAGGGTGTCACGTTTATAATGTTCATTTATTATTGGCATTTATTTTTTTGAAAGGATACGGAAACATTTCTCAGCATCGCTGGGGCTTGCAAATTTGACCACAGCACAGCCCGGCGTAGTGAACTCTAGTGAAGTCACTTGGGCCAACGTCGATAGTTTCCCGCATAAACTCGGAAACGACGTGGTCGGAGGTAACTGGTGGTGTTAAACATGCGGAAATGTAAACTAAAGCAATGCAATTATATCTCTGTCGCTTCAATACGGACAGCCTAAGTACTACAGAACATATAAGCTAAAGTTCTATGTCCCATAATTAACCCACTGCTAAGTTCAACAACTTTATCTTGAGTTGGATTAAGACCACAGTTCGTCCTACTTGCCAAAGGCGAATTGATCTAATGAATTAATGACGAATTGATTGAAGGACGATTTCTCAAATACATTGGTTTCCTTGTGATGTTTCCCTTCGTCAAACTTAGTGATAATTAATTTCTAATCAAGGACGCGTACAGGATTCAAACCAAAGTCGATGAGACAACAAATCTGAAGGGGTCAATCAAGCGTCATCAGGAATAATAAAATTTATACTAGAAAACGAATTAAAATAGGGATACTTACATTACAAATCTTTAAAGTGGTAGCATCTAAACATTTACTCATTTGCGGCGTAAGTCCAGTCGGTTGGGGATTCGGCCAATTGGGGGATGTACCGGGTACGGGGGCAGTCATAGGACCTGGAGAATGTATATTTCCAATATTTATATGCCCAGAAGGATGTACGGGCCCAGAAGGATGCATCGGCACAGAAGGATGCATTGGTCCAGGGGGATGCATTGGCCCGGGAGGCGGAGGCCTTGGGCCGAACGGCATTGGCATTCGACCCCCTGGTCCCGGCGGAAATCCACGATGAAATGGCCCTGGAGGACATACATCTCCCATCGGTCCTAACATTGGACCTCTATGCATCGGACCCCTAAACATTGGAGAGTTTGGGAAACGATAATGATTATTTGGGTCATGAGGACCGGATGGCCGCATATTTCCAAAGTTAGGTCTTACTGGATGTCTATTGGGAGGAGGAGGCTTAATAGGTGCTGGAGTAGGATTTGATTTAGAGGCAACTGGGGGCGTAGTAGTTGTAGTGGTCGCTGTGGTAGTTGTTTGCTTTGGAGGTAGTGAGTCGAATATTGCGTAGTTATTTTTATGCGATATAACTATGCCGTTAATATTCCCCGCCGTGAACAGTGACAGATTAATCTTAGTACTTTTTCCAGAAAGGAATCTTTTGTATTCCCTTGTTATCTCTCTGACGGCGTTACCGTCTTCGCCCAAACCAGGTCCGACGCTCGCGAGTCCTTTTGGTAACAAAATTTGTGAATTCATAGTCTTATCCATTGTAACACTGAGTTTCATTCCGTAAAATACTTGGTCATGTAACATTGAAATCGCCTGAAAGTAATGCCGAGATTAGTAAATGTGTACTGATCTGAACATAGCACCATTTATATGTAAATAGCTAAGAAACCAGCAAACGGGGAAATTGGACAATTGATTGCAAACGGTCAACAACGCCCTTGGACATCAATAATACTAGACGTTAACACAGTATTATCTGTGATATGTTTCCAACCAACAAAACGGCAATCCCAATTGTTACATGTCTGTCAAAAACTAAAACGTTCCAGCATCCACTTTCTGGTGGTAACCAGGTAAACCTTACCACCATACATAAGTACTATCAGGATACCGTCAAAATAAACTTAGCGATACGGTACGATAAACGTGACGGTAGAATCCAAGGACCTTCAAAAGAAGACTCTGCTGCCTCGTCTGTTGGAAGGTTGGCAACACAAGCAGAAGTTGGCTTCGACTAAAGAAGGAGCTCCTGACGTCACCAAATTAGTAATTTTACCTGGACAGCCTCTAACGGATGACTGTACATAATTTTAGCGTATCTTTTATCTTTAGTGTTAACCATTGAGCACGCTACAACGTTGCCAGCAAGCTCGAACGCATCCCGCATATCAGACTTGTCACATCTGAACTAAATAAAACAAAAAATATACATATAAAATCATAAATATAAAACACCATCATCAAATTTCACATATCATATAAATTATATAAAATAAGTACACATTTATAGTTTGTTATTGTTATCGGTCGCCACCCCCAGTAAATGTAACTATGAATAGAGAACGAAGCAAGAAACTCGTTTGAAACCGACTGTCTGACATTGCAATTGAAACACGCAAGAGAAGGGCTGAATTAAGCAGGGTGGTAGTTACACCACACACATATAAAAATCCGTACTATGATGTACGAGTACTGTTGGTACTGATCCGGGTGGTAAAAGCCTGCGACTTCTAATAAAAGGGTCCGAGCTCCATAGCTTTGTCTTATCTTCAACAGGATGCACCATGAAAAGGGAAAGCTGGCTTGGATTTGTAAATGCACTGCACTAACATTTTATTACCATAATTGAAACACACAATATTGCATTGCATTCAATGCATGCATGCATTCATGCATATGCAATACAGCATTGCATTGATGCTAACCGAGCGATGGATATGGCATCCAAATAAATGTTGCCTTTAAAAAATACTACAGCATTTAATCAAAACTCAGTCATCACAAATCCCCTCCGTTGTTACTCTATATAAACTACAACTTTCATACCATAGATGAGGTTGTACATAGAGATAACTAGTAAATTTCACACATAGTATTATTGTCATATCAATAAAAGGACTTACATTCGTAACATGAACCCAATTTCCAATAGGAGGAGTGATATTTAAATTACGCAAATAATCTGGCTTCAACCCATACAGACCTTTGGGATCCATTTCCCAAATATCTTGCATCCTACAAGTAAATTGATTAAATAATCATTAATAATTGAAATAAAATAATGGAATAATGATTATAGTAACAACAACTGCTCACAATCTTGCAATCCTGTGATGATAATGAGCAGCCTTCATGAAAAGTACATCAATTAAAATGTTATGTAAAATTGAATAGGAATAAACATTGTCTTAATTACAAATTTTCATGTCGTTGTTTGAAGACACTTAATAAAATTGTTTTGAGCTACCAATACTCACATGCTAGGAGTTTCTTCTGTCAATAAAGTATCATTGTCATATTGTACTGGACCTGGTTAAAGAAAAAAATGTAGTTAAGGGAAAGAAACAGAGAATGTAATTACTAGAGTAAGAAGAAATATATTTTGTTCTTAACACCAATGTTTGTTAATTGAAATCAATAAATCCAGCCTGATTACTGTTATATAACAAGAGGGTGATTTACTTACTATACTTCTGATGGAAAAGTGTATTACTATTGTAAGGTATCAGAATGTTCATACAAAACACTTGTTAATTGAGAGACATTAAATAAAATTATAATGTGATATTACAAATAGAGTATTTCACTGTTAATATATTTCAATGTATGTCATTTCTAGGAGATACAGACCATCAGTTATTAAGTCATTAGAACATGTTTGACGCACAAAAAATATGTTTGGCATTAAGTCCACCCTTTGTGACCCTTATTTTAAGAATTTACAATAATTAATAAATCAATTTATTAATTATGTAGTATATTTACACCTATTATTAAAGAAATATAACCAGTAGTTATTGCCTGAAAATTTCAAAGAATTGGTGACAAAGCTGATATGCAATATGAAGTTATCAACACTAAACAAATATTTGGCATAACATTCCAATCGCACTGAAATTAGAACTTGCATGTAACATACTCTCAATCTATATGCTAAAAGCAATTACCTTCCAGAACAACGTGGAGTAGACTGCCTTCTACTCCCTTAGCCTGTAAAGCATTTTGGGCACTAAGCCTATGGTCAACAGAATTGAATGTCAACCTTAATTCATTCTTATTATTCCCTAACGCAGGTTCCATCTCCACCGATACCCCTTCCAGAGACTAAAAGATGAAGGATTATTTCAATATTTTAGGTAAGTGTTTATAATAATGCAGTGCATAAGACAATTGTAATTTAGATGATAGGTAAACATTTTTGATTGCTCTTAATTGCTCGATGTTTAGTCGTAAATTCCATACCACCCACAGCACTGACAGACTAGATATGGGTTTATTACAAACATCCATGTTTAAAAAAATATCATGCATTCCACAGACAAGTATAGCACTCAGACCCTAATGGATGTACTTCACTCTATTTTTCATTTTTGGAATTTACTCCTTATGAATTGATTTTTATTTATAGCATCTAAGATGAGTAATATCAAAGAATTAACAAATGAGAAATGACTATGTTGCCTCTCCACACTGCAACAACAAATGAGAGATCATTACATTGCCACTCCACATTACATGTTATTTTTGTACAGAATATATTGCTTATTAATCACTTCAGGTATAAGTTTAGTGAGTATATGAGACAATCTATAATGAAGCGTTGACAATATTATCAAAAAAAACAGATTTTATACAGTATAACAAATTAAATGATTGTTTTTTTTTCTTCACTGTATCAAGTCTACTTCATTTATATGGTTCTTAATAGTGACATTACTATTTCCAGATGAAGACTATTCAAGATGTTGTTAATAAGGAAGAAAATTTGTCTTCCAAACAATGTCTTTATATAAAATGTATAAGTAATATATTTTATTGGATAAATAAAATGTTATATACAACAAATGCTTTCAGTATTATATAAAATCTCTATATTTACTCTATTTTATATATATATAGACTTAAGAAGTAAAGAAATGTCTGTACAGTGGAGAAGGGTTTTGAAAACAATATTCTCATCAAAAACATTGTCGTAGGCCTGTCCTATCCAAAAATAACCCATATTTTTCCATAGTCAGAGTCCTCTCAGAGTTCATCACCACTGACCAACATGTAGGACTGTAGTCAAGCAATAACTTATTTTATGAAAAAAAAAATGAAATACTCACTTGTGAGACATAGTTACAAATTTGAGGGAAAGACCAACTTTCAGGAAAATTGGAAACTAATAATGAATATATTTCTTCTGTCTCCACAACTGTATCCTTCTCAACAGCATCTTTAAAATCTGTTATACTCTCTGTGTTATCTTTGCTGTCCTCACGTGGCCTTTTACTCGCAATTTCAATATCATTATCTTCTAAATTGTCCACTTGAATTTTACGCTTCAACGTTAATTCAGATGAATCCTCGTCATTGCATTCTTTAATAATAGGGCTAATTATTTCTGTGTTAATATCGTTCCCTGGCTGCACGTCTGATATATCAAGTTCCTTCTTCACCTCCATTTCAGAATCAGATTCTACTTTAATTGTTATTGTCGGCGTTTTTGGTTCTTCCATGCTCAATCTGAAATACCGACAATAGATTTTAATGCTTAGTTATTAGTCATTGTTTGTTAAATAATTTCATAATCTAGGAATTTCTAATATTTTGTGGTCCAAGATCCGGCGAAAAGCAAAATAATAAAAATTTAATTATTTAAAAGCCGGTCTATTTATGAAAAAGGAAATAGCACAAACAACAAGAAATCCGAAAATATGACATTCAGGTATACAAAATGTACTGTTTGATGTGACAGCAGTATTCACAGATTTCACTGTTATTACACAGACTAGTTAGAGTTACAGTGATAATCCACAGAATACTTAACGGTGATAGCGTAACACCACAGAATACATTCTTACAATTGACGGTATAGAAAGTATAATAATGTCAGACACTGATAGCATTGTATTGAATAGTACTCGTAATGGCACAAATACACTAGTATCTTGAGCGCAAGCAGTCAGAATCCCATTAATTTTATACATTAATAAAAACCACCTACACTTTTAAACTGTCGCACGAGCTAGCGCTGTGTCGTGTTAGGTAAGTGTCCCATTACTATGGTATGACTGAAGCAGAAATATATTTTAAGTACATGATATGGACACCAATACAATATTTTTTGAAATTTTATTCGATTGTCTGTTTGTATGATTGTATGTTCTCAATGACTCTGATACTAATAGTAATGTCCCGAATTTAATTAAATTTGGTTTAGTGATAGCTTATCATCACTGTAACTAAATAGTACTTTTTACGGCTGAAGGAACTTTTATCGTACTAAGTAAGTAAGTTAACTAAATGCTTGCGGATTCTTGCAAAGTAAATTAATACTAAATTAATAACAATGAATTTCCGCAAAGTAACGCCTGATACTATCAACTATTTTAAAGTACTGTCACACTGCAGTGATAAAAAAAATATATTGAATTTATGGTGTCATTAAAAGGCCCAACTCAGAGCTATTCTTTATACTATATAAAAACAATAAATTCAGAATCGGTTCTAAAACAACGAAGTAATGGTTATACATACATACAAAAAACATTCACAAGAACATAAAAAGTATAAAACATTAATAATCATTCTCAAAAGGTTTGAAAAAAGTTTTTTTTCTTTGAGAATCAAACTTTTAGCACGGAGAGTTTTATAGTTTAGTTTCACTGAAGATCCGCTATGTAAATTTATAGTAATAGGAACGCATTCCTTCCACAGTAACTGACACATCGATGACAAAAACCGACTCACTATTCACTGATCATTTCCATAAACAACATAAAAAATAATGAAGCATAACTTTTATATGAAAGATTTTTTTAATACAAGCACCTGCCGACGAATATTTACGCACATTTAAAATTACCTACTTTCTCATCTGTGACATTTTAAATTAATATTTATAAATAAAAGGTCGTAAAACTTAAAGTACGCCACGCGGACTCAGTCACAGGTAATAGCTAGTGTACATAAAAATATTCGTTTTGGCCAAAGGCGGAGGTTCTCAATTCAATTATTTTTTTATGCTTGTTACCTAAAACTGCGTCATTTATTAATCGATTTGAAAAATTATTTTTTTTGTTTAAAAGAGTATACTTAGCGTTTGGTAACTCTTAAATTTGATGAAAAAATCTACCCCTAATGTTGAAAAATAACAGACGATACTAAAATTTACTAGCTTCAAATATAAGTCAGTTTTTCTTTGTTGATTTTTTTTTTATGTATGTGTTACATGTTACTTCAGAACTCCGTCATTTAAGAACTGATATAAATAATTCCATTTTGTTTCAGAAGATATACTTCCTCATATCCTTATATTTGAGAAGATATGATCCCTCTTAAATTTGAAGAAAAAGTACCATCTCTGAGCGTGAAAAATGGGAAAGGAAACCAAGAAATTTGGCTTCTTCAAATTAATGGCGGTTTCTATTTGTTAAAATATTTTTTATTTTTATTTTATTGGACGATAATACCTTCCAAGTAAAGAAGCACAATATTTTCACTTCGTGGTCAATGTGTACAAGCTACTTATGAACCACGTAAGGTAATAAACTCATCATACTTCAATACTATCGCAGTAATGTTCAGGCGATGCCATAAAACAATACAGCTATATAGTACCTTTATACTATCCACATTATACACGTCCTTATCCCTTAGAGCTTCTAAAAGCCCTGAATACCGCCGTGCGCCAAGCCAATATAACAGGTGCTGTCTTTATGAGGCAATAGAGCCAATAATGTGTCATTGAGACCCCTAAATGGCTCATATTCCGGTCGGATGTTAAAATTTTCGCGCAGTACTGAGACAGCAAACAGTACTTCGGGGGGATATGAAAACGTTCAATAATGTTTCGGAATTAGAATCGTGGATCTAATGAGACATTTAGAAAAAAAGTAATTTTACCGGTGAAAAGAAATATTTCTTGTCTAATACTCAACTTATGAACCTTGCATGGTATTATACAGATATGTATACGGTTATTAAACGGAATACAGCATGTGACCCGAACAACGACAGCACCGTCGCTATGACTCCACACTAAGCAAATTGTTCTGTAACAGTGCCTAGCTAACGGACAAGGGCTGGCCTCAATTATGTTTGAACAGCTCTGGAAAGTTAGTGCCTATCTACGAAGAACACGTTTCGTTTGTAATTATTGTTGGCAGTGAATTCTTGTGGGAACATTACTTCTGCTCGAATTGATTTTTGACGATGACGACAGCAATTTATCCACGGCGACATCAGAAGTGGGATGTAACCAACGCGAACCATACGGTGATAGCGGCGAAAAATGATGCCGTTTGTTGTTTGTTGGTCAAAAAGATTTATAATATTGCTGGAAGTCATGAAGACGCCACGACATAGCGAGTGAGATTTCGCGAAGAACACAGATAGCATGAAGCACGAAACAATTCAAGAAATATCAATTGTGAAGAGCATTCGTGCATGTTCGTATGAAAAATATTGAAGTCCTGGAGTACTTTAAGCGGAACCCAAAGAGACCGGTGGGACAACTATATGTACGGAAGTGTGTACAGCAAATTTATTTAATCACAGAAACATTCCATAGGTACGAAAAACGGTAGATCTAAACTATATGACATAATCCTCCTATGAACCCTAAGAGATCAGTAGAACTTCTTAACATATAAAATAATTGTCATGAATACTGCAAAATATTCAAGGAGATGTGTATTTTCTGTCGATGTATTGAATTTGCATTCTGCGAATTCAAATATAACATAAACTTAAGGAGCTAAATCTTTTATTAGGATTAAAACATGTTTCTTCAGTACTAGCCTAGTGGAGGCAGTGGTAAGTTTAAAGTGGTCGCCCGCATGAAATTTCAAACCCTAAACCCACTTGAAACTTGTAATACCAGAGTACTCTAATCTTTTTAAAAACGTAAGATTACAAACCAATACATACTTTACTAGTGCGGCGGACTGTGCTTTTTAACTTAGTAGAGACCTGGGCCCAGCAGTGCGATAATCAAGGGTTCTAATGTGGCATGCAGTTCCGTAGTGAAACCCCCATAAAAACTTTCTGTGCAAAAATGTGCCGAAAAAAGGGTCCAGTTGAATTTTTTTATTTACCAAAAATTTCATAGAAGCGCCAAGAGCAAGAGGCGAATACGAAAAGCATTATCTAGCTTATTTATTCGCGGTAAATTCATCTGGTCAACTACCTTATCTAGATAACTAGATTACTTGAGGAAAAGATTTTATATGTAACGAAAATCTAAGGTTTTCATTCTAAATATAGCAGACAACTGTTGCTATGAACTGTTCATAAAAATATTTAACGTGCTTACGTATAAATAAATAAATAAATAAACGTTCACACACTCACACACCCCCGCACTAGGATTCCCTGTGTTGCGGGTGGCATGGACATACACAAACTCACACATTTATCTGTCACATAAATATCTGCCCCGGCCGGGAATCGAACCCGGGACCCCACGCTCGGCAGGCAGGGTTACTACCAACTGGGCTACGGGGTCGTATTTGAATCGAATAAATTGTTTTCATACTTTTCGGATAGTTATGACAATCTTCTCGATAAAACAAATATATATTATAAAAAGATAAATCATTCGCCGTTGAAGGCATTCAAAAGATCCTATCATTAAGAGCAACCAAAGCGAATAGAAGATTAAGTTTTGAACAACCACCTCGAGACCTAATTAATCCTTACTGTCTTCTCGCTGTTTGCTTTACTACCCAATAACTCGAGGTCCTTTTTATTCTACTCACAATAAAGGTAATATAAAATAAGACAACATTGCTCTTTTCTTGGATTTCATAATAAAAAAAGACCACTACCATTTATCGCTAAAAGCATTTCATATTTCAAGAAAAGTAACGTGTTCTCACATAAAACTTAATAGGTAAGAGTAGAAACGTAAGAGAGCAGAATTATTAAAATGCATTATAGTAACGAGTGTCTCCTCTTTCAAGCTTTTTATTGTCATAAGTGCATTCTATACAAAAAAATTGTGTGTAGTGTTTGGCTTCAACCTATTAGCGGCCCGGCGCGGCACTACATAGCACGCGTGTTTCCTCGCTGCCGTAGATCAACAATCCTCTACCCTACTATTTCATTGTGTCAAAAATATGTAAAGAAACCCACCTGAAAACCAACATGGATTAATGGTTCCTCTCTAATAACATCAACACGACTTAACATGTCCATCGAACTGCTCATCCTGTTATATAACATTTTGTAATAGTATACTTATTACTCATGGGATGTAGTAGGAAATCTTGCGATGATACCACCTTACAGTTACAATTTGTTTTTTTTTTTACAAAACTGCGCATTCAATTGTCACACTTGTTATTCATTTCCGTAGCATCAAAAATATAAAAATCGATCGATATTACTTGTACTCTCAAAATATATGGTACTTTCTTTTAATAAAGGATCTAATAAGACGTTGAAGCGGCCTTCGCTGAGATCTCGTCGGAAAATTATTTCCTTTCAGAATAATATCCACAATATAACAATGGTGCCAACGCGGCAACGGCATTACTTTGATAGAGTTTTGTAGTTTAAAAGCAATTCTTTTGTTCCTTATTGTTTTATTTTGTATTCTTGGCATCTTTCCTGTGAGTGTGAAAGACTTGTATTTCCAATGGGTACAGTGATACTTACTTTGTTAATTTTGAACAATTTTTTTAATGAAATAACAATTAATGAATTTAAAAGCATTGTATGAAATAAAGGCAGTTATTTATGTCAATGGCCGATAAATAGGCAAATGGCTCACTGATGGTTAATGATCACCACCGCTCATAAATTATGAAAATAGGTGTTATGTATTTTTTAAACAATATAGATTTAGTCTCCTTTCTCGGGTAAAGTATTGTAAAGTTTAGTTCCTACATAATGGATTTTCTCCATATATTTATCATCTATAATATAATATATTAATCTATATCTATAATATAATATTTATATGAATATTTTATGTGCCATTTTCAGCTATTACGATAGGACAGTTTCTAATTTATAGAGACTGCAATCTAAAAAAAACTAACATTAAGGAGTCTTTGAAGACGTAAAAATCTATAGGATACATTTTTATTACTTTAAATCACTTCATTATATGAATAAAAACCAAGAGAAGACAGAACGTTAATTCTGTAATCACACAAATCAAATTCACAGCTCACCCGCACTGAAATTATTACAATATCGTAATATGTTAATTTAAATCGAATAAATTATTAAACAACACCAATAAAAAATATATGGTTAATTAAACCATAATATGTGGTTACAATAACCATTATATTTAACATTATAATGACCTCTTCGCGGATACTGCGTGTTACACTTGTGTGATTATAGACCGACCACACAGGTACATGATAAAGCAATATATCCATAATTCAAGAGCATGCCATCATCACACCCTAATGTTGGTAAGAGATTTATCACTTCCTCCTTATCCCGCCCTTGAAATATTCAGACGAGTATTAACATAGAAACGTTTCCACGGCAGCTCTGACAGCATCTCTCGTAGGAATTACTGCGAAGTGTTTTTAACATGTATGTTTTCTGCTTCTTAATCTCAGCTGGTATTTAATGCTTTTTGTTTTATGAACATCAGCGGTTTTTAGGTTCTTATCGTCAGTCCCTGTAGCTTGTGATCAGAATACGAGCTACGGTATCCCCTGCCTGTCGTGAGAGGCGACTGAAAGGGAACTTCCATGGTTGCGGGCGGTAAGAGCGGGAGCTCGAACCGTCCGGCTAGTGGCCCCGGGAAGGACGACAGTATGTGTGGCAGCGTACCGTCGTTAAGATGGGATAGCGCAGGGTGGGACATTTTGTCCCTCGTGGGCATAGGTCGACAGGGCACCGCCCTCACAGGACTCTGTTGCGTTCCGAATGAGAATCCGGAGTCCTCTACGTAGCGCCGAGGAAGGCCACAGAAAACGCGTAGCTCCCACGGTAACGGGTACCTCTTGGAGGTTTCCCCTCAAGAAAAAAAATAAAGGCACTTATCATCAAGTGACTCCCCTCCCCATTTGTCTTCCCTTAATCTTTGTATCTCAATACCAAGATAAAGTTATTCGTATTGATGTAGTAACTTTCTTTCACACCTTCTTCTCATTTCCTGACCAACAACGCATCTGTGATACCTTTGGTCTTGCCGATGTCCATGAGCGACGGTGACCACTTACCATCAGGTAGCTTGTTTGCTCATTTGTCGCCTATTAATATAAAAAAATCACTGTTTTTCGTAACATCTAGAACTCATGGAAATTCATGTAGGTTGGTTGTGGTTGTTTCTACTTATGAGGATTGACGTAACGCCTCCGTATCAAAACCCTAAATGCTGTAACAATCTGTCGTGTTTCTGATTCCTGTCTAGGACATCTAAATCATGGTGATCTCACAATAAACGACATTATCATAGCAATGCATCCGTGATCGACTTCCATCAAGTCCTCTCTGAATTGAAAAATTGTGAGCTGTTTGAAGGATTTGTAGCTGCGATATCAGTAACAAAAGATAAGTTAACTGTAGAAATACTTGGGTGTTGAGATTTGTACACAAATCATATCGGTTTTATTAATATATTTATAAAGGATCAGTAGGTTATACGCATCTATCATGAGATCAATCTATATAATTTAAATGATAAAGATCTGCCATTATGCGCAACAAGGAAAACTACTGAATACATTGGACATTGGATTGCGATTAAGTTACCAAGTTGTATTTCTTACACATTTGGCCCATATCTACAAAAAAAATTTCGATATCTTTATATAATATAAAGTTATGAAAATAAAAAAAAAAGGATTTTTATTAGCAATACGTGTTCAGTGTTTTTTTTTTTTGTTTTTGCCTATGCACATAAAATACACTATCAATGTAATAAGAAACACTGACGTAGCTGCGGGTATCAGCTAATTTATTTTATAAGAAGAAAGTTTATTGATTTTAAAATAAAACATGTTAACTTTCATTCATTCAATCATTTTTAAACTATTTGTCAATTCCTTGCTACCATTTTGTCGTATAACGAAAGTCTGATTGTGAGGATGTTTTTATTCTCAACGTTTTCCAAAATGTATTTTACTGGCACGCGCACCGTATTTATCATTAATCATTAATTGAAAAAATAATTTATTAATATAAAATAAGACATTCCTTTAGTCTATAATTGTCTACTATTTATAATAATATTTCTGATTATGATCACCGTTAACTACACTTTATCAATTAGTTTTAAGGGCCATGGTTTGCTAAATTATTGTAAAACCAGAATCATTCATTTGAAACTTTTAATAGGTAAGTTACCATTTCGAAACTAAGATTAATTTTTTTTTAACTTAGCTGTATCCATATAAAGTAACAGTAATACCACTTTGACTCTTCATTTCTCATATTTGCCGTCTTAAGTCGTACAACGGACACTGTACACTAGAAGCTTCATTACCTGGCGGTGGCTGCAGATATTTTTTGCCGCAACCTGCGGCTGGCAGGTAACGAATGGCCGTTAGCATATCGGCTACCTTCATTTAAATTATGCGATGTTTTCAACGATTTCGCCTAATCTGACGTACGTAGTCGTATTGATAGCAAAATAAGGTACGGGGATTATAAATATTAAAATAAGTTTTAATGTATGTAGAAACTAGAAACCTCCAGACGGTAACTATATCATTTCAAGGTACAGTGCAAAACATCTGGCAACTCACAAACATCTACGAGAGACGAGATGAGATAGTGCTATTTATGGGAGTACTCATACTTTATAGTAAATAGATGAAAATACCCTACTATTTAAGTTTTTGTCAGTTAGCTACCATGTTCGACCAAATAACCATCTGCTGGATTTGTTCTATCACGTATTTAAGAGCGTTTACAAAACAGCCCAGGCCAACGGAGTTATCCTATTATAAAAAGGGGACTGACATATCACAAATTGTAAATAAAACATAAAATCAAATTGGTGTGTCTTTACACTCTGTGCGTCCAAATCTCACCTGCTCATGATGCACACTGACTATAGGTACAAGCTATGACTATTATTATAATTATTCTTCTTGTAGGTGGTCCACTGGCCTTTGAACTACCCAGTTAAATTGATGACACTCGTTCTGGATGGGAACGTTTTTTATTTACCTGACTACCACCCTCAATTGAGAATCAACCATGAAATGTTTTTACTCGTTTCGGTTGCAATCTCTTAAAGTCAGTAATAAACAGGCTACTGCCACAATCAACGTCTTAAAACCAAGTGGCCAAGTATATACGTGTATGCGGTGATTACCGAACAACTATAAACCCTGTACTAATAAAACATACAGATCCCGTGTCTCTGTTTGATCATTTAAGGCAACGCCTGGCACATGAAGATAAATACACAAACTCGACCTTAAAGATGCATATCTAAAATTACAAATAACTCCAGAATCAAGTCAGAATCAAATCACCTTTTAGTATTTAGCAACAGCAAATTAAATAATAATATTACAAAATTGTTTTCATAAATTACTTGGCGATGATCCAAACGTGTCCATGTTTTTTGATGATATCGCTGTCACTGCAAAAATTTCACACAACACATACATCAGTGGTTTTCAACAATATGAAACAAGAAGGATTACAAGTAAATCTTAAGATATTGACATTTTTACAACCACATATGGAGTACTTAAGATATATTAATGACAAAAATGGCGTTCTGTCCACAAAATCTAAAAGGCACCAGCTACAACAAACATTGAAAAACTAAGAGCATTCTTATGTCTTGTCGATTTCTATGACGGTTAATTTCATATCTACATAGTTAATGTGCTGACTTACACGAATGGACAGGTTGTCGCCGAAAATGGCAATGGACTAATAACAGGAACGAAGTATTTAAAAAACCGAAGCACTAATTGCAAGATCCACATCGCTTGTGCCATTTAATGAACATCAATCTATTTTTCTTTTGAAAGGTGTAGGAACAGTTTTATATCATAAGAAAAAGATCTCGAAAAACCTATTGCGTTCGGTTCAAGGAAATTGAAAGCTGCTGAAAAGAAATACTTTACACCAGAAACATCCAAACACTACGGATACAAAATTATCATATTGTGAAGTATAGTTAGCATAAATTACTGAAAATTACACTTTGGTACTTCCATCTTGGACATAATGGAATTTTTGCAATGAGAGCTCATGCATGCTTCTATATTTGGTAGCCAATAGTCTAGCAAAACATTGAAAATTTTGTAAAGTGCCAGAAGCAATCGACGAAATATACCTGAACGTCCGGTAAAAACTTTTTCTGTAGGAAAAAAAGTATAGGAAAGAGATTTTGTTGGACCTTATTTAAGGAAAATACTGGCTAATACTGACGAACGCATCAACGAAGTGAGTTGAAATTATACCTATGACAAAAATTACTATGAAAATATTGTGTGACAAACTTCACGGTGTTTTTATAACTTTTGGATTGCCTGTAGTTATAGTCCCTGATAATGGACCCCAATTTACTTCCCAGAACTTTCGGACGTATTGCAAGTCACAGGTCATAGCGCACATAATATCACCTTATCAGGACGTTTCATGCGAACTTGTAAAATAAGAATGGCTGCAAGTGAATCTGACAGAATCAATTCAAAACGGAAACTCCAAAAGAAAAATTTTCATACCGCATCACTCCTGCTACAACTACGGGCAAGTCACCAAGCTAATTGAGGCGAAACGTGAAAATAATATTAATGTTCAAACCAACCTCCAATCCAAGTAAACGAATACGAATGTCCAAAATGGGAAAGAAGTTTTCATTCGTACCAAACCGTAAAATAACAAAACACTGTTATGGAACCCTCATTACCCATTGACTCATCGTCTACCACACCCTACCCTAGCTAGTACTAGTTCGACTCTTATAAGTCAAACAATTTTTGAAATTGTTCCTCTTCACCATTAACTCAACCAGATGCCTCAATAGAGCCGAAACATATGAATAATATAGTACCTACTCCCGCCGCAGCGTCACATCGAGCAAATGGATTAAGGCCGCCCAGAAGGAATGTTACAGACACTATTGGTAACTAAATTTTCCTTCCTCTATTGTATTGTATACTATTGTAACTATACTACCCAGATCTGGTTGAAACCAATCTGCAAAGCCTTGAGCACAGGCGCAGGGTTGCCAGCCTCTCGGTCTTCTATAGGGTACATTTTGGAGAGTATGGACAGGAATTGCTCCATTTAATTCCCCCATCACCGTTCCTCCATCGGACAACTACGTACGTATGTACCCCTACGTAGTGAACGTACCACCTGCACGGACGACACGGTTGCGTCTTCATTCATTATGCTCACTGCAAAGGACTGAAATAATTTGCCCACGTCGGTGTTCCCGGCGACTTACGGTGTGGGAGTCTTCAAAAGGAGAGTGAATAGGCTATTTATAAGTTAGTACGATCAACATCTTGGACTTCATCACTACTTACCATCAGGTGGAATTGTTGTCAAGCATTAACTTATTTAATGTAAAAAAAAATGAATATTAAAATGAATTCGTCCTGTTTCTGAAAATTGAAGTTTAGTTTAGTAATGACAACATTTGTCAGCTGTGAAGGTGTCAACCACAGAGTACATTAGTATAGTGTCAACTGTGGTATCAACTTAATAACTACCTACTTTTCAGACTATAGTTCAGACAGAAGATGTTCATGGTAGCTAATGTTTAAGTGCTCTGTCGTTGTCATAATTTAACGTCAAAAGCGATTCAATTCAAGGGGTTTGTGTGATCGATCAAAATTTTCGAGTTTCTCCTACATTTTCTTAAAAAAAAATTAGGATACTGATAAAAAACAAACAAATTGGGAGCAGAATTTCACATCAAGTGACGCACGGTGACTACATAATATAAGAAATCTCCAAAGTAATGGCTGGCTCGGGCATTTTATACATGAAAGGAATGAACGGGGTAAGCCATTGTTAATGTAATATTTTGGAAAATAGATGGATTATTAGTTTATAAATCTTTATCATATTAAAATGTCAATTTAAGAAATATATAAGCAAAATCATTGAACTAACCACTGCTTTTAATAAATGTGATATTTATTTTCTGAATTAAAAGAGGTAAAAACAAAAATATGCCCTTTATTAAAGATGGATTTCGATGCCGTGGAGGAAGAGGAAGACATTTGGGACGACAGGAAACTTAACGACGCATACGATAAAGCTTTGAAAATGGCTAATCATGAGGTGGCTAAGAGAGTTGCGATGGCTACAAATTCTGTGAATCGTAAGAACAACAAATCTGATGGTACAGTCTATTTTTCTTTTAGTTTACCAGTGACAAAAATTATGCCTTGTTTTAATAGGTAATTGTTATTCATGATATTGATGCAGTATTTATTAAAAACGCAGATGTATGAAAGGCAGCCAAGTTTAAATAAGAAACATTTTTTATTTAATACTGGAATATCTTGATAATTTGAATATAGAATACCCAACCATAGTTGTAAATCTTCATTCAATTATAATAAATATTGAATATTAACAAAATATTTACATACGGGACTTAGACACAGTATAATAATATTTTATCTTTGCTAATTATTTTAAATGTTTATTTTTATTATTTGCCAGAGACTTCACAGCCAACACCCATTCAATCTAAGAATAACAGACCACAAAAAAAATCAAAGCAAAACAAATCGCAAAAGAAAGCACAGATAAAGGAATCTAAATGTATCTGGAAGGAGGGGATGCCATGTCGAGCAATGTACAGTGTGGATGGCTTTGACTATGAAGCTATTCTGTTAACAATCCTCGACGATGAGAATTGTGTCATCAGGTACCTAGGTAAGCTCTGATCATTAATATGTAGTAAAAAATTATTCCTTACTTGATGATTCTTTCATGAGTCTTATAGATATGCAGTACAGGCAAAGTACAATGTGAAGTTCACATTAATATTAATGTATTTTAATAGAGTATCGGGAAAGTTTGTTATTGAAAGTTTTTAACAACAGAAGTGTGTTTCTCACCCTACTCAATAACTAGTGTAGTGTATGTGAATCATCACGTGCATAGATTAAGGTTGATAATTATACATTTGATGATATGTTCATAATAGGTTATTAATGAGACATTTAATAGAATTTAAGTTACAATGTTTATTTCTATGCTTTATTTATAATGTAAATTATAACTAGACAAAACATTATAACTAGAGTTATCTGTCACTGTGTAAAAAAGAGCGAAAAATTTAATATTGAAAACTAAAAATAAATGTTCACCCATTCATACCATGCCCTGGTATTCTATGACAATGAATTCATAACCCTTTGCTTGTTAATAAAGAAAGCTGCCTATCCTAAACATATAATAAGACAGTTCTAAATCTTTACAATTTTCACTTGATATTTGTGTTATACAAATACTTATCTAATACAGTCACTTATTTTTTAAATTTTGAACCATTGTTGTCATTATTAATAACTTATT
>PDGT01000054.1:2334771-2347147 GCA_003671415.1 Megathymus violae
TTATATATATTTATATATATTTATATATATTTATATATATTTATATATATTTATATATATTTATATATATTTATATATTTATTTTTCCTCTTGTAACAGCTACCTGAGGCATTAAATCTGTGTTGTAATCTAATCTGTAAGTTTATGATAAACAGTTAATAAGAGGATACAAAGCACTTCCACCAATAACATTGGCAACTTGATTATATGTTCAGGTGTAGTCAATATTCATAAAACAATATATTAAAAAAATTGTAATAGAAAACAAAATTAACATTTTATTCATAAAAAAATATTTATAAAAAAAATTTGTCAGAAGTGGGATTCGAACCCACGCCCTCAGAGAGGACCAGAACAGCTCAACCTACTCAGTAGGCAAGGGTACCTTGAGTCTGGCGCCTTAGACCGCTCGGCCATCCTGACACTTGCGTCGTGTTGCGAAATATACTCATAATTGTATCCAAAATATACAAAACTAAACGTAACTTACATTTATACTTAACTCTATATTAACAATATGTGACTATTTCGGCTTATAATATTTTATCTGGAAGTATTACAATGTTAACAATTTCAAAGTATAATGGTATCTGAATAAATAAATTGAAGAGCTCATTGTTTTAATTTTAAATGAAGACGGATACTTACGTAATGCAATTGAAGATTGTTATTTCTACTCAATTTCATGTTGATATTGCATATTATATTTTATTCAAATTTCAATGCTTCGTTGTCTAAAGGTTCGTTAATTAATGGAGTACACCTATCTTTCCGAACTCCTCTGTGCATTGCCAATAATGTAACAGCCAGTTTAGGTCCTGGCCTTTGGAAAGATATCACGAAACTAAGTGTTCCGTTTAGGCACGACACTACGAGAACTTTTAATTAGATTAAATGTTAGGTTAGAATAAATGAAAGTTGAGAGTCTTTTATATATTTATTTATTTGTACAATATTATATGAGTTGATTATAATCTATACTAATAATAAAATTCTAACTGATCGATTTCTGGACATGAACGATATATGAGAAAAAATATTTTTAGGTGCCTTTATTAATGCAATAAAACCCAAAACAATAGTTAGAATTTTTGTCTGTTTGTCTGTGCGTTTGTTCCCGCTAATCTCAGAAACGGCTTAACCGATTTTGTTCTGGTTTTTACCACTAATGTATTGCGGTAAGCATCACTTAAAACTTAAAGTTTGTTTCATTGCATCCGTCCATAAATAAAAAAAGTTATGAATTAATATATGTATTTCTAATTCACAGAACGACAAAAACCCAAAAAAACGCAGATGCTATCTTTAAGCGTAAGGAATTTCTCCGAAGTGAAGCGAGGGCGTTTGCTAGTGATTCATGAAACTGTAAATGACTAGTTCAGTTTATATAAATAATATTCAACGTGAACCGTGAGGCATATAACATTGTTAATTATAAATTCCAGGTTACAACAACACCGAAATAGTGCCAATCAGCTCTCTCCAGCCAACGCTCGGCAAGCAGGCGCGCAAGGATCAGATGATCGAAGCCATGGCGACGGGAGAAGACGATGAGTCATCGACGCATTCCACATTCATGGACAACGACTTCTCCGAGGAACCACATCTCAAAGGTGAGAGCATTATTGTTAGAAAGCATTCGTAAAGCTGTCCCAGGAGTTCGGGGTGCATAAGAAATTCCATAAATCTAGGACATTCCAAAACGGCAATGACCCCTGGAAACGATAGCGCCGCAACTGGTTCCGCGCAAGTCAAAAACTTACTTCGCAATTGTTATACGTTGGTTTAAAAGATGCGCTGAGGAGTTTCTTTCGCCATTTCTATACACCTGTCGAAACGGTGATGGATGCAAAAAATATGTTAATGATTATGTGATTTTGAATGTGAATTCGCGTTGGTATAATGTCATGGAGCACTCTCCAGGTCTCAAAACTTACTAATAACCATTACTCTGTAATGGACCGGTAATGGTTTGTACCCACTTTTATATCCCGACGCGTTGGCCTGTATCGATTCTATACTATCGTCGTGTAACGGTGGCACAGTCGAGGATTGGATGGGTGACCGCAACCGGCATGATTTCGTGAACGCTTTGGCTATTATATTTTCAGAGACTCCGTCTTCGTCCAAGCAGCGCACGATGAGGAATAAGAGGGCGGAGTCGCGTGGTAACTTCGCTATGCCAAACTTGCCTATGCCGGAAATATCTTCTATGCTGAGAGAGGTGTGTATTCATATTTTATCATCTAATTGTAACACTACTTAAATTGTTGCTAGAGTAATATGAAACTTTACGTATTCCAAATGTATTATACATACTCTGAGATTTAGTATAACTATATTGAAACAAATGCAATAAGATATAACATTTCGCAGAATGGAACTATGAATTCATTGTATACCTTGATTGAATGAATTGTATACCTGTATTGTATAACTATTAAATCACTGTATATAATTTTATTTGGTGTACAAAAAAATAATATTTGAATTTGAATGGTATTCAAGTTGATTTAATTTGATTAAATACAATATTTATTTTATTAAAGAAACAGTTTGGGCACTGAATGATAAGTGGTCACCACCCCTCTGGACGTGGAAAACACCAACGGCAGTACCAACGAATGTTCGGTCAAGGAGGAAACAGAAATCCACTTTTTTATAGTTGTTGATATTTTTGTATTACATAATTATTATTCTTGCACTAAACATACTGCAAATTATTTCGTTTATATTAATTTATATTATATATAAAAGATTCAAATCTAAGACATAGTATAGCGTTTATGCCACAATAAAAAGTATTCATGTCGCATTGTTATTTCAGTTCGGTCAGATGGACATGCCCACGCCTCCGCCCCCACCGTTGGGCATGCAAGACGGGCTGACGTTCAGCGACGACCAAGCTCTGTCCAACATGCTGGTGAGCTGGTACATGAGCGGATACTACACTGGATTGTATCACGGGAAGAAGGGGTGAGTGAAACTGGTAATCGTGTGGGAGTCATTGTAATAAAATTGTCATAATCATAATAATTCTGTTGTGGACACTGAAAATATAAACATTGTGGGTGTTCAAGAGAAGGAATGTTATGGAGCTCCGTAATCGTAAACTAAAGTAATGGATATCCGAAATAAAAATATATCCAAAGCCGTAACCGAATCCGAAAAAAAAGTTTCGAATAATTTCGAATAGAGGCAGTCTTAATAAAACACGTCGTGCCAGGTTTTCGTTTTCATTTTTAGATAGTTTTTATTATTCATTTTTAAGGCTATTGCTCTTTTCTATTATTCTAACACCAGAAATACCTAGAGATAAAGTCGAGGTGTTACTTCGGAAATATATTATATATTTTTTCCAGTTCTTAAGTCATCTAATATCAACGATCGGATGATCCGAAATAATGTCATATCCGTAACCGAAATCGGTTAAATATTATTAATATATCGGTATCCAGATCCGAAATTTCATATCCCTAGTGAGTCCACTCCATGCGTCGTCGGTTGTATGGAGGCGCGTCAGTCTATATTTATTTATTTATTATTAACCATTATGACATATTTCCCTTCGCGTGGAAGAGCCAACTCTTCTAACATTGATCCAAATTAATGTGATATTATAATGGAAAGATATCAATACATGAACTGTTCTCATTTCAGATCAAGACAACGGCAACGGGAATATTGAAATAAAATAAAACCAGCTAAGTATTTTTTTAATAAGTTTATTTTTACTTTCACGTAAGATAAACTACAAATAAAAATAGAAAATGCCGTTATTCGTTACGAAAAATAAATTATGCCTCCAGGTTTGTGTAAAGCTATGTACAAATATACATTTTGGATCATTTTTCGTTGTATTTTTAATACAGTTAATGCAGTACACGAGAAGTTCGATTGGTGGGTTCCTTACTGTTCTACATAATCTATGCGTTTAGTAAATATATATATAACTGTATCTTATAAACTAAGGTCTTGTGTTGGCCGTTCTATTGTATTGCATCTATTTATAGGTGAGTCCAGTATTCGGATAGGGAACATTGTATCGTTTTGGGACAAAGAATACACAAAATTACGATATTGTAATTAGTGTTAAGAATGTACATCAACCTATTTGAGATCCGATTTTAAGAAATAAAATTAACTTTAATAGTCAACTGTAAGTGACGCTTTTGGTATCACCTGGCTGATCGGATCGTTTGTCGGGTAAAACTAAAGAATAAAATTCCACTTTTGTTGAAAAAAATCGATACAATTCTTTTTTTGTATAAAGGTGACCGCCTGAACATTCTTAATATAAAGATAAATAATTTTGCTTGATAAAAACGAGTAACAATTGTGTTCGGTGCTTTAACTGTAAACTATTCAATCCTTGCTTTATAATCGATTAAAATCTACAGTCGCATTTTTATCGATTTTATTATTACCAAAAAGTTGATCGAATGTTCCTTAAAATCGAATCATGGATCGGAAATCATTTGATGAATATCATCAGCAATCATCACGTCCTATTTATAAAAAAAATATCTCTCTCTAAATTATTTATAAGTAAATTTTAAATTTAAGTGTAAAATTTAGGTGTTTATATCAATGTAATTTTTAATTGTCACCATTCCGAAAATAAATGTATACCTATTTAGTACAAATTTATTGGTCTTTTTACCTTTCAACAGAACAATATTATACAATTGATTAAAATTATGTAAATTCGGGTAGTTCTAAGTTTATAAAATACGGTACAAACATGTTTTATGTATATATATATATATAAATGTGTGTGTGTGTGTGTATGTGTATATATATATATATATATATATATAAGTGTACCTTCTTTACAATTATATTATAAACAATGAAAATTAATAAATGTAATCAGAAAACACCATAATATACTGAAACATACAAGTATTATTGCCAATTTGTACATGATTTGGTTCAATACGTAAGTGTCTTATAAAAATACTTTTAATTGCTTAACATTAAGAGTATTTTATATTTTCACATTAGGTACCGTATTCTTAGTTTGTATGCAGTTGCTACCAGAAGAACTTAAATAATTCTATTGATGTGGTCTGTGTTAAAGAAATTAATGAGAAACTGGCACATATTTTTTTTTATTGCTAAAGCTTAAAGCTAAGAGTATTTATGGGTAAGAGTGTACGCTTGCAGTTATTTTATAAGTAGAGAAAAATTAAATGAAATTAATTCCCTGTTTGTATTCAAATATATACTATACATATGTAAACAACTATATACTCACGGCATAAACATTCGAAGCTTATATACAATTATACACTCACGGTATATAATTTCGTTGTATGTATATACAGATGTGTAATCCGTGAATGTATTTCAACTGTAACATACATCGAGCTCCATATTTTTAAACTTCTCGATTTATACCTAAAAAGATTTATCTTTTGAAAAAACAAATTAAAGATTTTTAAATATATATGAATATTCATTGTAAATTTATAGCAAAGTTGTCAATATCATTGTGCAACAAATATCTCATTAATTTCCTTACCACTCCAGTGCAAAACAAATACAACCTTAGAACAGTAAAACAATTACAATCTTAAAAGAACATGGCAAGCGAGATTCGCATCTCTAATATTAAAAACAATATTTACAATTAAATACCAATATACAATAAAGTATTATCATTAAGTGTTTATTGCAAGTACATTGGATAGTTCCGGCAATAATATTCCTATTGAGTAACATTATTGCAAGCTATCGCTATGATAAATATAACATATTAGTTGGACGACTTATGAGCGGTTTCTATGATATATCTTTACCTTATGGTTGGATAAATTAATCTCTATCGATATGGTATAGAGTGATGTACGGCTCCAGAGATTTATTACCACAGATTAAATTAATAATATTCACTTGTAATACAAAAACAAACGGATCGTGAACCGGTACTACGCTATAGATAGATTACTGTTTAATTTGTGACGTAATGTCTGTACGCCTGCGTTTTACGGTTGCTTGGAATTGATGTATACACTAAGCGAGATGATCGAGCTGTGCCGGGTACTCACAGTTGTTGTATTTGAACCGCGGCCAGCGAGCAATGCCCGTTATGGTTTAAACGTGTAATGTCCCCGATGGTATGAGTTTCAAATCATATAATCGAATAACTCCGTTGTAGGAACTATCCTTATGTATATTTTTTTATATCCAGGTGTGTAGTAGGCATGTCAAACCCTTCAATGTAGCCCGCGAAATTCAAATTTATTTTGGATATTTGCAAATTACAGTTGCCTGTTATAAATTGTATTGTATTGTCATAATGCATTTCGCGACTGTAATAAAGATCTTTACAGAAATATAGCGATCAAGTTTATCGATAAGTATCTCTGAGTGATTATTTCCAGAGATTCCATTGTATTTTCATGAAAACAACATAGGGATAATTATCCATTAATTAATTAATTAGGGAACTGTTTTGATGATTTTTACGATTACTATTCTGTAAATAATTTTACAGGGGCGAATCGCATTTTGATCAAAATACGATGTAAAATACTACAATTCGCAAAAATAACCCCAAAAGTAAATTTAAGTTTCGAAAATCGGAGTATTCACTTAACGTATAATTTCGGGGGGTTAAGCCTTTTTTTCCAAATGAAAGTTAGGTGTTAAGCTTTGTTAAGAAATCACAACATATAAAAGAGTTTATTTAACGCTGGCTACACGTAAAAAAAGAGTTAGTAGGTACCCACAAAAATTTATACTATCAAAAGAGTAAATTAAAGTACAAATCGCCTCCCAGAGTTACAGTATCCTGAGCTATAAATGAGAGTAAGTTGAAACTGTTTAAATTCTCAATTTTGTTTTTCATGAAGACAAAAATAGAAAATTACAAGGTAAGTATACAATCTGATATTCGCTCAGTGGTTGAAATTCGACCATAATTCGAATAACGTTCTATTTTCAAATTTCAAATCAAAAGCTAGCAATAAAAAAAACTGTTCACAAACAGATAAAATCTTTCTGAATTGTTTTGTCTATGCCTATTTATATATCGATTTCAATTATTTTAAATGCATTTGACATAGTATACTAAATGAGTTGATACATGAAGTCAGTCATTTGAACGACACGAGTAAAAGATTCACAAACCGACTGTACAGTGTTTCGGGATGAAGGGCTTCCGTCTGTCTAGTCAAAGCAAACGATATATAAAGAAGCCGGCGTCTTTTATCAGTGGCACTACTTAGGAGGGTGTCCAGCAGTGGATTGAAAGCGACTTATGGTGACAATTGATGAAGCCACCGTTCCCTGCTTGTGGTGTCAGTAGGATGCTGTTGGAGTTGCTAGACTCTACCACCTGGTGGAATCTCGACGACACTCGGGGTGGGAGGTTTTTTTTACCTAATAAAGGTATCTACCGCTCATAGAAACGCCTGTAAACTTTTTAATGTGACATCTCAAAGTGTTAAATTAACTTAGGATTATATACTATCGGTAGCCAGACGTTTTACGGTACATTTAATGGGCAGTGGTGAATAAATAAGTTCGTCTTTATATCGTTTGTATATTTCGATACCACATATGTACTTATTCGATTTTAATTCGATTGTTTAAAATGTTAAAATTCGTTGATAATCGATTTCGTTGTACACGTTATATGTATGGGCCAAGTAATATTTTAAGCTTACGTATTTTTAATTACTTAAAATACCTTAGTATCTCACGTGTTCGTCCCACAAATATTCTAAATTGTCATCTTAATACGCATTTTAAATAAATAATAATAGGTTTATCAAAAACTATACATGTAAATGCTAAAAGAAATCTATTTGTGCAGGAAACTCTCGTAAGAAAACCTGCAGCCTTCTCCGTAAAGTTATCAAAGAAGTGTCTCAAGAAGATGATAGACTGGCCTTAAACCCTCATTGTGAATATAATAAGAACTATTATGAACGTCATATTTTTGGCATGTATTAGATTTTTTTGTTTGTTGTGTATATATTTATCCTTATGTAGACTAGTTCAAAATTTATTTCCCAATGTTGGGTTGTAGAGATTGCTAGACAACGATGAGACCGCTTATGGAAATCCAACTTTAATTATTTAATTGCAATCTGTGCGACACAATACAGGATATTTTAAAGTAATATAGAATTAGTGGCACGCCACAGCGCCTCCTGTACACAGCGCCATAACAAATATATTTCATAAATATGATCTCAATTGTTCATATACATAGTTCAATGATCAAAGAAAGACAGCTTCGACGATATATAGATACATAAATATTATGCAGTCTTAAAACGGTGTACTGTAGTTTCTTACGTTGTCATAGTACCAAATAATTCTGTCAGATGACGCAATAACATATTAGGATATACTTTACGTTCACCAATTAGCGATTTAAAGTCTTCGCTTGGAATATATTTTACACTGTACTTATAACCGACAAAAGACTGACATGACGGTCGGTGGTTACCATCTGTAACAACAAGGACGTGTTGCCAATTTTAAAGGACGCTACATAATAGTAATATTGGTGATTGATGTTGTAAGAGCATCTGTGGAGGCACGTCAGTAGAATATTGACCAACAATGGATCGGCGAAGGACAAATAAAGTCTGTGTTACACGAGCGTGCTGAGCTCGTGCGTGTCGTGGCTCAGGTCGATGGTAGCGGTCGGAACGCCTGGTGTGGCAGCGCCTTCACCCGGCGGCGTACTCGTTGGGGGCCTGCAATTTCAATTAACACAATTACTCAATGTTCAGTAAAAGTATTAGTAGAGGTAAGTAGGGCAGTGTCAGCCTAATGGTTAAAAAGTCGGTCGCCAGCACGGGAGACTTGAGCTCGAATCTTGCACGCACTGTGGTTATTCAGATTATGTGCGTATTATAAATTAATCATCACTCGCTTTGGTTATGGAAACATAGAGAAGAAACTTGCACACTTGAGAGTTCTCCATAATTTTCTCAAGATGTGTGAAAGTCTGCCAACCCGCACTTGGCCAGCATGACGCAATTGTGCCGTAACTCCTCTCACTGACAGGAGACCAGAGCCAAACGGGAAAATTAAGGATTGCAATGTTGATAATCACGCCGAACTTCATCTTACAATGTTTTCCCGTTTTCGCCATTTAGCTAAGTTAAAAGTTTACCTCGCACTCACCTAATAATATAAGGCCCGCCTTGCTGTAGGAGCGTTATTGGGTGATTGTACGGCGCGGTCATGCTATGAAAACTTAAGTTGCCGGTGTTATTTAGATGACCATTCATGATCACCCCATTGGAGTTGTTCATGGGTGAAGCGGTGGAGCTGTTCAGCTCTTGAGTGCGGAACGCTTTAACTAAGTTGGTTTTCTCCTTCTGCCACACGAACACATTGTGGACCATCGCACAGCCACAGAATATGATCCCCACTCCAATGAAAACCGACGTCACGATAGCTGGCGTCGAGTGGAATTGGATGAATGTATAGAGGATTATACCTGAAAGAATATGTGTGATAAAAATTGTATCGGGCACGAGATTGATAAGGATTAAATTGGCTTTACATCGTTAAAGGCCTCCATTAACGCACAGGTCTTCCCATGTAGTTGAAGCCTAGAGCGAACTCAATCGCAATGCTTCAATGTGTATCGATATACAGTTAGTGTTCCACCCAAAAATCTGAAGTTCTCGCCTGAAAGCTTCCGACTTCGCTTAATGAATCCCATGTGCCTGTGTCGTTACCAACTGAAACTTGATGTGTTCTCTGGTTCACTGAAGCATTCATGATTTTTAACCACTAGCGATCACTATACAACTACTTTACGTTTACATTCATCAGAGGTCATTGAGCTACAGTCGCTATCTAGGTTTATGTATGTCATAAATAATGGAGTTTGATGGAAGCAATGGCAAACAATTGTCAAAGAATCAATATTTAAAGATCAGCGAGAGTTAAGATGTTGCCTCACTGCACTGGTTCGAATTTCTGTCCAGAATGATCCAGATTGAGGATTGAACCTCGAAGAACGAATTTCCTCATTATACCATGAGATACTTGCACCCGTGACAAAGTTCTATATCTTTGGTTATTGTTATTTACTGGATTCTCTCAGATGTATCGTGATTAACGTATTCAGTCGGATTAAAATTCCGAATACTCGGATAGAATTTCTTATTTGTAAGTGAATTTGACATTCTTTAAAAGTAAACACGCAGTGTCCTAATACCTACCTGTTGATGAATTATTAAATGAACTAACCTGTTAAGAATACAGGTATCGATATGAAGAAGCCTCCAACGGCGCAGACTCGCGTGATCGCCGACTTCTGCAAGTATTTGTTTGATCTGAAATCAAAATGAAAAGTTCTGAATTACTTGGCAGTTCCAGCAAAATTTCTGTAACAGTTCTAGAAAAAGATTTAATCAAAGTGAAAACGTTGTTTCTTGGCTGAGTCCGTTGTCTCTATTCTAAAAAGACGGTAGCCTGAGAATCTGCGTTGATCATGGGGAATCGACGGGCTTATGATGTCTCACTCTACGGGGCACACCGGTGCCTTCTTACATAATCTCTGAACTATAACTTGCTAATTTATTTCCCATAAAATAGATTAAAATCTTATAAGAAAGAAGAAATGGCTACTTATAACATTTTTCAAGAACCGTAATAGATTCATATGAGATCGATGATTAAGAAATGTCAGTATCGATTCGTCTAGTAATATTTCATGTCTTAGGAGAGGATCCTAATGGACGAATAAGAAGCTTTTGTAACTAAAAGGGATATACCACGTGATTTTATTTTTTGCAATTTTGCATAAATGTACCAGGTATTCAGAACTGCACAGAAGGCCAATACTTAATGGGGCACAATTATTAATTGATAGTGTATTAACACAAGTTGCATCGGAACTTGTTTTGGCAGCTAACGGATCCGACAGTGTCCGACACCTGTTATTCGAGTATTAAATTAAGGTTGTCAAATCTTACTGATTTCAGTTTCGTGTTTGTACTAATAATATTGCGTACTTTCTAACTACTATTTATTTAGCACTGTTGTTATTACTACTTTTGTAGTTAAGTACTTAATTATTTTATTTATTAGGTATTTAATTTATTAAACCAAAATTATCAAAGTTAAATTTTATAGGTTGTTTTTTTTTTTCATTGTAAATCATTCAATTTCGTGACATCTTCGAGAATTTTACCTGTACGGCTTTATGTGTATAGTTTTACCATCAAATCACCGCTTCAATGTAATGAATTACAGAAATACTGTTACCAAATATGTCTAATTATCAAAATTTTAAATATTCAAATACTTACTGCAATGTCGATAAACATTATAATCATTTGATATTCTTTACTTAGTTCAGAAATTTTTTGCCTTTAAAATTAATTGAATCAAACATAGTTTACATTCAAATTAATTAAATTCAAATTAGATTTGTAGATATTTTGTAAAATAAATTACTTAACCTTTGAAGTAGGTTAACCTTATGGTGAATCAATGTAAAACGAAATAATCTATCGAATAATGTGTAAATAATCTATCGACAACCCTATTCAACCGCTCGGATACTCGTACCAGTCGGTGACACTAAAATGGTCCCTGATAATTAGTACGATTATTGTAGTATGGTACCTCGTAATGTTCTGTAACATCCTAAAATGGTCCGCACGGCGTACAAGTTCGACAACTGTTTAATTACGCAAGATAACCGATACGAGTTCGACAAGTATTTAATTGCAACTGACTGATCAACTATGAACTGAACGTAGTACTGACTCATCAACTATGGGATTATTTTTTTAATGACAAAAGCTCGTGAAGATTTCAGAATACGGAGCAAGTAGGCTATGCAGCATAAAAAACGGTCAATGGCCACGCATAGTGAAAGGATTTGCAGTCCTACGAGGAGCTCTAGGACTCCTTGTTTCAGGAGGGTCAGTAGCAGTCCAAGGAACATACAATTCTCAATATTGCAAGACACTTGGACTCTTAATTCACATGGGACACTAAATATCTAGTGTCTCGGAAAACCCATGTCTTCCGACTCCCTATAATAATTTTAGCGGTTACTACAATTATTAAAGCCAAACCAACTACCAAGGCCTTAGCTACATCGAATAGCCAGTGTTATCACATAGCTAGTAGAGTTTATTCTACAATTGCCAGCTAGTGTTTTTAAGTCTGTCTACCGATCGGAGAATTGGACTTGAATGTTCGACGCATCTCTTATTCGTAAGTATATTTCGAGCATAACAACAAAATTTTAATAGTTAATATAAATTATTCTATTGAATGAAATAGATATCACTGTTAAAGTTATTAATGTATGTGTTTGTCTGTACCACAATCGATATATTGTTATCAAGTTAAATTGCACCAGTCTCCCGGTGAC
>PDGT01000054.1:2347184-2407771 GCA_003671415.1 Megathymus violae
GAGCGCACTGGGGAAACCGTTGCACGCCAGATGCAGTCCTAACCGTGTATTACAACCGCATTGCTCACTATAGACGACCACCATAGACTCGTATCCGATGCCCGTAACATAAAATAAAGTTCAAATTCTACAACAAAAACTGTGCCGAGTTATGTTCGTATTGTATACGACTCGTTAAGACGGTAGTAACTCGTTTCGGGTCGTTCGTTTCACATTTAAGTATCGGATAAATTTCTGTTCGGAGTCACAATTGATTGTGATGTATTCATTTTTTAGGTTCCAATCCAATCTTGGCAGGAAGCTCGAGTATTATTTGCGGCGGTTGATCTAATAAATGTAAAAACATCTCACGAATAATGTTTAATGTCGGTGAAATGAAAAAACTGAAACCCTTTCAAAAGCTTACTAAGCATTTGCTTATGTAAACTTAATACACCGGTTTTGTAAGGGAATTGCATATAAACTATACGTTTATACAAAAATTTATGTAGATAGACGTTAACCGAGACACAAGGTAATAAATAATAAATAAAAAAGTATATTTGATGTTTTCTTTTTGCAACAATGAACTATGGCTCAGGTAATTATTAACGGAGGATCCATGAGTTCCAAACTTAACTAATCTGTGACGCAAAAATATGCAGATCAACGGAGTCTCTGGGTCATTACTCATTAACATTAGTATATCGGGTCGTTGGTCGTCGAGACCAAACGATGTCAGAGTTAACGTTAAATAATATATAAATATATAAATTGAATACAAAATAAATACCAGTTTTAATATATGTATTGTGGACAGTAAGTAGATTACGAGATGCCTTGTGAATAGAAGAAGAATTGTTTATAAAAAGAAGAGTGACGTTGTAACCAATTTTTTTTTTTAAATTTCACATATTTTATTAAAGTTAGGCGATTTAAAATTTAATATAATATTAATTTCAAAAAATAGGTTTGTGTCAACTAGGTCTCCTTTGACAAGTGGTTAGTTCTTTTTATACTCTCTTGTATTTTTAAATTTAACACCTCAGGTTTACTTATAAATGCGAACAAAGATTACGAAAATTGAAAAAAAAATTTTCAGAATGTAACTGCCCTAATTATTTACGAAATAAAATGCTGTACAAATTGTCTTCCGGAATAAAAATTTGTTTGGTTAGATTACATGATCAATTATTTTTATTCTGCCTCGAGATAAATTTACTGCATCACCGTTACATTAAATTATTAAGACTTGAAATTCAAAATCATTTACTAATATAGGTATTTTGTAAATACACTTATGCATGCAATTTTTGCTTCTACTACAGTTTATAATAGGTGGTTGAACATTAAGGTGAAGAATTGCCAAAATACACTCCTCAGCATCTTTTAGATCAACAAATTATAACAATTAAAAAGTTTTAACGTGCGCAGAATCGGTTGCGGCACTTTTCAGGTGCTCTTATCATTTACATATACATATATTCATCTATACCAGAATGTTCTTTAACTATAAGTCGTGCATTAACTCGTCGCTTGAAAGTTTAAGCAGACAAATCAAGAAGGTATCAACCAATTTGAAATCTTATATCGACGATCATCGAGCCTCATAAAAAAATGATCAATCTTTTGAAGGTGATGTGAAGACATAACAAAATTATGCCTATTTCTTGTGTCTCGATTGACTGTATCACTTTTCTGTTTGTACATATTTATTTATTTTCCTATAAATACTAAGTTACTAATAATATGTTGAGAAGCAACAATATGCAGCCACACCCATATCTCTAAAATTTTTCTCGCAAGAACTCGCGCGACTTTTGTCTCAATAATGCTGTTTTTGCAATATTGAGTCTATGTAAAATACGCAAAATAAACAAATATAGCTAGCTGCCTTTACGTCTATCTTATCTTTCAAATAGCATAAACAGACCTACTTAGTTTACCTGCGAGAACGAGAACGAGAAGAAATATGATTGCCCCATTGAAGCACCACAACTTAGTTTTACTAATGTTTGATTATTTAATTTATTTCTGTTATTTTAAATATTAAACATGTGTTATCATCAAAAATCATGATTAATAACTAAATATGTCAAATCGTTTACATAAAGTAGAAAAGGAAAGAACCTAGAATTGAACCCTGTGGTACACCCATCACAATTAATAATCCCGATGATTTGGCATTATTCATGCTAATAAATTGAATCCTACCTTACAAATAAGTCGCAATCAAATTGAGTGCAATGTAGTTGACACTGTAGTGACTAAATTTAAATAGTAGTTTTGCGTTCTCAACACAATCAAACGCTTTAAATAGATCACATATCCACCTATGGTATTCTGTGATACATAGGCCTCAAAGATGTGTTTTAGAGCCCTAGCACTTGCAACAGTCTTACTACGACCTTTATTAAAGCCGTTTAGGTTGAAACATGTTATTTCTGTTGAAATTGATAAGCATAAAATTTAGTAAAACCTTTTTGAAGACTATTGAAAGTTGGTCGACTTAAAACTATATAATTGTATAGAGGTGTAATGTATTTGGTCAGTAAACTAGTCTAACGAATACATACTGTAAGGTTTATATATTAATTTTGAGAGCTCAAAATTGCTTCAAACACCAGAATGAAACAGGGTGCTAGGAAGAAATGTTTTACTTTGTTAATATAATTATAATAAAGTCTCATTAATTGTTCATTAGATATTGATTTGAATATTAAAGCCCTTACCTATGTCACATACTTTGAACAGCGAGGGGTAGTATGCTACCACGCATGGGTCCACTCAGGGTATATTGCATATTCACGTATTTTTAAAGTGTTTTTGCTATCGAGTAAAATCTTCCAGAGTGGATAATAAAAACATTAAGCTGCATCGATACCCATTTGTCTATTGGGAGAGAGAACTCGTTATCAACGCAATAATATCTCCCACAAGTTCGTCTTGGGAAACTCATAATTACCTATGATCTTTTTAAATTGTTTCTCTTTTGCCAATCCACACATGAGTAGCCTTAACCATATTTTAGTACTATGGAGTCCCACACTCTGTTGTCTTATGAATTGAATAGTAAAACACTAAAAAAAAATTAACTTATCTGTAATTCAGTAATAATTCAGTGGACACATCTACTTATATTCTATAGTATATAGTCTGCCGTTTTAAGTCATCTCTTCTTGCCGTCATATTACGAAGTGCGTAAAATTATAACTGATGTGTGTGAAAATTAAAAAAATATTACAATCCATTTCATACAAAACACTAAAAAATTGTGTTAGTGTTAATAACTTCAGAAATATCGACACAAAAGCCAGATTAAATACTCAAAGCAGAACTAACATTGATTAAAAACACCTTTAATTTGCAATAAATTACTTTAGCACTCGGTTTTACAGCTTGTTATTACACCGCCATTTCAACGGTTGCTCTGATTGGACTAATAACCGAATTCTCGATTATTATTATAAACCTAATAGCTGCCCAGACTTGCCGACACAAAATTTAATAGCATAACCGGTAAACACGTAATCTGTGTAAATAAAAATAAAATAAATATATAACCTATTACTAAATTAAAAAGAAAAGTAGTATGGAAAGTAATTTCCTTAGTAGGACAAGCCTCCGTGCCGCGTGTACAAGACGCAGTGTTGAATTGCAATCAAAATACAATTACGTTCTTAAGCTCGAAGTGAAGAATCGAACTTAACGAAGAAACTGATGTTTAGTAGATACGCCATAATTATCTACTGTAATTTGAAAATGAGAATAAGTACTTTCAGTATTTCAAACATGTGTTTTATTTGGTTTATTTAGCACCATGTTGTATAGAAAGGAGAATGCCCATGAAAGTATGGAACGCTAGACGTGGTAGTTGCATCAAATTCAAACCTGTATTGAACGGTTTATAAATAGCCGATTAATGCCCTTCCGTTATAATTTTTTTAACCAAAACCCAGGTTTTAAAGATAATTAAAAAAATGTGACATAACCTGAAAATACTTATGCTTAGTAATAATAAATATAATAATAGATTGCGCACAAAACACGCGATCGTTGTAGATATCGTAATAATTATAACTATTAGTATGTTCTGGTTGAGAGTAAAACTCAATCAACACAACAAAACAAGCAATGGCCGCCAGGCTATGGTATTGTTTAGGTTGTGTAAGATTATAAGATATGGACCGTAGGGATTGACATTGCGACTCGATTCATTCGTAGACCGATTACTTATCATTTTTTTCATTGATTTGTTGTTGCGATGTTTTAGAGAGGTAATTTTATAGTAAAGAGTATTGAATTCAGAGAACAGATCCATAAACACAATTCAACGACAACATAACACATAACATTTATACAGTTTTGTATTTAGTCAGCACAATACGAATAGAAATAAAAGCATCACAATACTAAAGTGGGCTACAATAAAATTATTTACTTTAAAAATAAAGATTTTTCTTGTAAATGTTTTTTAATTATTTTAACTTCCACAATTCAAGAACATGCGATATCTAAAGTTGATTCGGTGATATTGGATTGTCCATTGCAATCGACGATTTAAAACAAAAAATACAATTATCGATATTTACAATAGTATTTTTTGGTTTAAATGCAACCTTGCAGCACTAATGCCGTTGCTGTTGCTAACAATAGTCATGGTAAGGTTTTATTTTATCATAAAAGAAATCCCCTGTTCGAAATATAATATTAGGAGTGCCAAAATGCTGATGCATGAGAAAGATCAATAACAAGAATAGGCATTCTTTTTTGAAGATAGAATTCTACAAAATTAAATTTTAAAATTGATTTATATCTTCCAGTGACTAGTTAACTGAAATGATAGATATTCTCGTATATTTTTTAAATTTAGGTAAAAGAATTCAAACTTGTGCTAAATTAATTAACACAAAAATTAAGAGTATCATTTGAGCCCCTAACAATAACTACACATTACAAGCCGCATTTCTCTCGTAATGTGTGCGACAATGTCTCAAATTTCAGACTTTGAGTCTTCCTTTCTATATTTAAGATATTATAAAATCAATGCTATAATTTTCCTTGGATTGATACTATTCTGTATTTTCCTGTACACTCTTGCATCGAGAGACCTCCATTTATTTTACATGAAATAAATTAAGGCTAGACAACAATCCCAGCCGATGGTAAGTGGTGAAGAAGTCTAAGATGTGAACGCACTAAATTATAAAGCACTCTCCTCTTAAAGGCTCCCACATCGTAAGTAGGACACCGACGCGGGTAAGTTATTCCAATCCAACGAATGACGACGCAAATCCCGTCGTCCGTACGGGCGTACGTTCACCACGGAAGAACGAATACATGCCGTACGTCGAGTTGTTCGATGGAGGAATGGCGATGGAAAATCTATCCTATAGAAGACTGATAGACTGGCAACCCTGCGCCTGTGCTCAAGGCTTTGCAGATTGGTTTCGACCAGATCTGGGTCACCAATGAGCGTCTTTGCACGCCTCTCCGTCGAGTCCAAAACTGATAGAAAAATAAAGAAAAGAAAATAAAGTACTTAACGAAAAATATTATTCTTTGCAGAATTGCATTTCTGGAGTAAACTGGAAGCCATGGTCAGTAAATCATATGGCCGCCGCTCCCTGGCTTAAACATGACTCACGCTCGTGTCCTCGTGTCGTTGTCTAGGGATTGTTATTGTTTTCGAAATTTTGCGACGAAGACATTTCTGTTCAAAACTATAATTATTCATGTAAATTTGTTTTCAATTACGCTATTCTATTATTCAGTAATCGTTTTATAGTACTTAGGCATAAGCGGTTTATATATTCATACAAAGTGTTTACTAACTTCACTATAGTAATAATTCAATTCAACTGAACCCATTTTTTTATTTAAAGCCTCATCAGTTACAATGTGAGTTTATTGCTTGAAAACTCAAAAATAATGTCAAACCTACAATCGACTCCAATACAAATTCAGAGTTACGCTTCATTGAGGGTAGATTTAAAGTGGATTATGAAAGGCGCAAACAGTCAAGTTTTAGTCTTTTCTCATGAATATCAAATACGTGCATGCTGTAATTCTGTTTTTCTTACCTCTGAATTCATAAGCGATTTTAGTTGCTCATTAATATGTACTCGCGCAGGTAGGTAGGTTGACAGTTCCACGTCATATTTATTGTGGCGTAAAAAACTGAATGTTGTCGACGTACCATTTTTTCATAATATTATTGGGAGTTGAGTGCCATCGTTTTCGCCATTAACATCAAAGTTATAACAAAAATCTAATCTGCATAAGCTTCTCCAGCTAGTATAGAGAGACCCAACTAACCAATTTTACCATGACGTGAGTAGTAAGTAGTTACAAGGTGAACCTGCCACAAGCAAGAGAATTTTACTTGAATTTTGAACGCAAGAATGAAGGGAACCAAATTATACCCATAGATACAACTATTTCACTAAGATCATGCACTTTATTTGGTTTCGCATGACGCCTTGTCAAGGGCGGATATGCGGGTTCATTAGTGGCCGAAGCAAGCACGTTTATTGTTATGTAGGTAGGTACATATGTAGCACCAGCAACAATAGGCAGTACTTTGACTGTATAAAGGGGCATTAAACATTATTAAACACTACATGTAAAGGTATATTAGCAGACAATAAACTAATACGTTTCATTAACGTAAATGTAGGTATCAAATAATACCTTTAAGATTAAACGTGACACGAATATTGAAACAATAAACTATAATCCTTAAGCTTAAGGTACGTGTATCTGAGATCGCCTCGGAGATCATCTCTGCTATTTTCTACATTGTTGTAAACGTTATCATAGTTAGATTGTAGCAATAATAATATCATTAACGAATAAATAATAGAAGTTCCTATATAAACTGTTGGATAAGATTAGGTTATCATCAGTCGCTCCGCAACAACGGGCACGTTTTAGTATTTCAGTTTTGTCAGCTGACGCGACCGGTTTTAGCGTATCTACAACGAATTCCAAGTAACAGGTACGTACATTTTATACTCGGCTAAGCTATGGTGAACATTCCTCTCGATTCCGCTCGTGAGATTTTATTTTCGTTGTGGTTTTTGTACTCCATTATACTGGAAGCGCAGTGTGTAGGAACCAAAACGGCGGGAAATTTTGGCGCCATTGCGTTTGTTCCGAAGCAACGGTATCGTTTTTTTTTATTTGTAAAATACAACCATTAAACATATTGTTTTATTCTCTTTTATTTTCTTCTTATTTCCTGACCGACAGTTATACCTTTAGTCTTGCTGATGTCCATGGGCGACGGTGACGACTTGCCATCAGGTGGCTCGTCTGCTCGTTTATCGGCTTTTAACAAAAAAATAAATAAATAAAAAAGAAGAACAATGTATACATAGCAATTTTACCATTATAACTGAACACCATACTTGTATATAAGGCATACTGTTTTGTTTAATAGAATGAGAAATAGTAACATATTTATTTAATTCATTTGTAACAAAAAGGTAACATAAAGAGATTTTTACATAATATTTCTCTCATAATATAGTATATTAGGTATTCAGATTACGATAATGCCAGAAAATGTTCATTATTTTCTAATATATTCTTAGTAATGTTTGCTACTGCTCTCTATCGAATTGTAAAATATTTAACAATAAAGTTATAACACTTATTATAAATGTACCGATTTATCCTAATAACTTATAACCTACTTTCTTTAAAGGTTAGTTATGGACATTCCTTCGAAAATGCCGTTTTATGCAACCTTATTGCAATAAGGCTTTTCGAAAGTAAGACGCTATGATCTTGTGTAGGTACCTAGCAGTACAGGTAATATACGTGCGTGCTCAATTGTACAAAAGATAATTCTTAATATTTCTGCCACAGGTTAATATCAGGGTTTTTTTTTAAATCACCTCTTAAGTATGAATTCACATTATTATTCCAAGTAATACTTATGATTTTCTGCTAAAAGCATACGTCATAATGAATTCAAATCTTGCTATGTATGTGTATAATGTATGCAAATTTGTGTTTTCTTTGTGCTATTAACTCTTATGTAAAATTAAATGGCCGACTAGTTATTAAGATGTCCTTGCAGTCAAGTCACCGTATAATGTCGAGAATTTTTTTTAAATTTACTATGCATTAATTATTGTATAAAATGCTATCAATGTAACTTGGAACTGCTGATGAACTTCCAGCAATAAAAAGACACGTTTTAGATTTAGTTACGTTTATTTTTAATATTTAAGCTAATACGAAAAATATTTCAAAGATGTTAACTAAAAAAGTTATCTAACCTGTTTAAAAATGTTTATGCAATTAACTAATAAATAAAATAAAGTTCTAGGAGTCCAAGGGCTTGTATCAAGCGTTAGTCAAAGACCAAATTAAGCAACATCTTCAATCTTGGCACACTTGAGTTTTCGACAGGTGACATTTTAATGCCTAAATTTCTAAAGCGCATCCGGGCTTCGGGGGCACATTAAACCGTTTGCTCCGCTTATCATCACTACTCATATCGGACTTTGGAAAGCAAACGTTTAGAATTTAAAATATCGGGGGCATAAAAACTTTTTCAAATTCCCTGAAACCAATCAATTATAAAAGGCAAACAAGAAATGATCGAGTGGTTAGTAGTCACCGACGGCTACGTACACGCGTACCATCCACAACTTCACCGTTCTTTTGTTAAATGATTCTTCAGTTTCATGCGACATGTTTACGTGATGTGACAACGTGATTTAGATATCATTCGGTGTATCGCATGTAAGGAGGATACTTGAAAATCTTAAATATATTAACCCTAATTTAATAGTCGTACGAGTAGGTTTTACAAACTTGCCGATCGTCTCGTTAATCAAAGTGCAAGGTTGGGCGTGGGAACGGCGGAACGTGCGTTACGACTACGAGAAACAGATGAAGTAAATAAACAGTCTGTGAATAAATCGCTCAAATCGCTTGTACAAGACTGGGCGCGATAAATAACATTGCATAGTGGATGCACAGTATTGATACATATCAGGACTTTAGGATTTGATATAACGCCAACATTATTAGGCAGATGTATATATATGACAGTCACTTGTAGGTACACACTAAACACTCATTTCTGTGTAAGATATTACAAGTGTCTGATCGCTTTCTTATTTGAATTTCGAAAAAATCACGGGCCAGTGTTGCCCACTATTTTTTTTTTATTTTGCTGTTTAATAATAATTGTTATATTTTATTGGGTAAAAGTTCGAAGACAATGGTAAACTTTGGGACCTGACCGTATGTAGTAACTATAACAATTGACTTACGACTTTATGTATGAAGTGCAAAATTGAGACTCGCCTAACACAGTGAAAATTGCAACTTTTGTCCCTGCCTCTTATACGACGTCACAGATTATGTATTTGATTATTTTATGTGGTTAATTTTATTTATTTTACTTCACTCACAAAATTTATTGCACCGTATTTTTATACTTATTCAGCATTGACCAGCTTAACATATAACTACTATAATACTAATATTACTTTTAACTTTAAGCGAGTGCAGCGCGGATCTTTCTTTGTTATTAGGCAAACATACTTGGTACTCTACCAGATGCTGTAGTACAGCTCGGTGGAGGGGATATTGGATAAGCCGAATTACGCAAGATGATGGACCCATATCCTACGCTAACACCCTGGATCGATACCTTCCCGTGTAAACAAAATTGCGTAAGAAATTTAATCACCAGCACTACAAACCCAACTTCCGATCAAAGTTACTTAACGTCAATCACTTAGATGTGATTAACATAAGTCAGGCTATGGACATTTCTATCTACATACAGTTCAGGAATAGAATATGTAAGCTTGCCTTTTTGTTGTAAGACGAGAAATTTTTAGACGATATCGGTTTCTAATGAGTAGAGAGATAAGGGGCCTTACTCCCGAAAAAGTTTTGGTTTTGTTTTTGTTCCTGATTCGAACTCGAATCTGATTCGAACTCGATCTAAAGTTCGTACTCCCGAACCAAATCAAATAGAATATCAAGATCGAGTTACGATCGAACGTTACCAGCGTTGTTAAGTGTATCCAGTTAGTGACGTCACAGTCAGGTGCGAAAAGTACATGCATATTTCACATATAAATATTTAAAAAAATGCTAAATTTAATAGTTTACTTTTAAAAAATCTTGTATTTACTATATGTTTATATGAATTTTGAAAGAGAAATGGATATAAATTGTGTTTTCATTTGACAAAAGTAATTAAAATCACTTTAATTAATCTGTATCGTGACAATTACTATTAACTAATCTGTAATCATGAAACTATCATATTATTTTGACATCATATTTGTTGTCAAATTTTAAAAACTCCGCGACGTCGCGGAATATATTGAAATATTCACTTATATCCTTAGACATATGATAATTCCTCTGGAATTCTTCACTATCCATTACAAGTGCCCGTAAGTTATATCGACGTATTCTAAGAAAGTTTGTCCTTTCTCGAAGGTCTATACGATGCGCTTCCTCCTAAATATTAAATAATGATGTAAGGCGAGTCATACTATAGAAACACCCAAATAAAATAAAAGAAAATGCAAAACTCGAAGCAAACAAAGAACCTTTTTTGTTACCGTGAATTTTGACGTTTGATTTCGATCCTGCTACTCGATTGACGACTGTCAGAAAGTGTGGGGAGTACGCTTTTTTTTGATCTTTATTCGATCGTAACGATTTTTAGTTCCAATTTGAACCACCGTTCGATCGTGCGCTAGCATAGACATTCAAGAGTACGAAATTGACATATGAGCGAAATCAACTCGATTGATTTAAACTCGAAAGCGTCGGGAGTAAGGCTGAAGGTTCTGTGTGATTTTATCTTTTAGGAACGCATTGGATTCTCCGTAACGTAGTGTCCCATTAGTTAATCTCGAAGGACTCTAATAGGATACAACAACTTTTCAACTAACCTCGGATGGTACGAAATTCATCCGAATGCCGTTTTTAATCGCCTAGAATATACCCGAAGGTACTTGAAATATAGATATTATTTGGTAAATATTTTAATTCATAAAAGGTTTTTGAGTAAAACATACAATTTTGGGTTAATGTTGAACAAAAACATTCAATGTCAACGTGTCATTCCCATAAATATAAATATAACTCGACAGTCATTTCTTATAAATCATTCAACTCGCCTACAAGGTCAATACGATATATTTGTGCAAATATATATTCCTTTCTAGAATCAAATAAATGTAACGTGTCATTTCAATAAGCTATTTTTGTATCATAAATCAATTTTCTAATTTAATATTGCTTATTATTGATTACGCAGTTATATTATACATTATTAAAAAAAAACACTATTTTTAATAATAAGGGCAACACTTATATATTTTGTAGTCTTGATAAAGTGACTTTATCTTGTAGATTAAACCTTTTTAAATACCTTTTTAAAAATTGCTTTTATATATTAATATACTAATAAGTTATCCTGTTATGTATCATTAAAAACACGTTTTTACTGACATTCTGTATACTCTTCTAAGAGTAACTGTAATTCACATATTAAGGAGTAAATATAATCAATCTATAGTGGAAACACTAAAACCTCGTTGCTTTTTTTATTTACTGCCAGAGAAAAATGCCTTACAAAATAATATTATTACGAAGTTTTTCAAATTTTAAGAAACTTTATATATAATTATATAATATATCTGTTGAAATGAACCCCTTAAATTCAATAGGGCATGCTAAAATTTTAATAAATTTACATTTAAAAAAACAATACTATTTTGAAACTTGTTATATTTTTTGTATTCCACACCATTTCTGAACTTATTCTAAGAATATAATTAGGCCACCTGCAATAATTTCATACCTGCATTCAGAAAGTTCTGGCCCACCACCCATCCTTTTCTTGTTAACGTAATAGAAAAGGACACGAGATCGCGATACCTGATTGATGTCAGAGTATCGTTTCGGAGTTCCGAAAGCCATTAATTAAAGATTCGTTACTAAATTTTGAACTTAAGTTATATTGTATAGGTATTATTACCAAATTATCTTATTTGATTACAAATAGTGTAAAACATAGCTCTCTATACGAGATAGTTAATCGCTGGCATTTTCTGCTATAAAAGATAATATTTAAGAAACAAATTGGATCTTATAGATTCAGTAAGTAGATATTGTTAATTTCCTTTATCTAATCACACATTTTTAAATAATTCATTTTCCCTTTTTAATAATATCTAGAATAATAGAAGCATTTTACTATACGTCTTTGTGTATCATCTGAATACGTCTACTACTCTACAATTACGTCTGACGTCTGCCTTTTGTGGCTTGTAATAATAATCAAAAATTCCTCACTGACAGAATTATCTAAATGCCCTTTCTACGAGTAAATAGGCATAGACAAAACGGTTCAGTAAGATCCTTTTTTTTTTGTCAACAAATTTCCTGTTTTTGTTTTATTTCACGAGCTTTACTCGTAGTGTTATTTATATAAATCGACAAAAATAACAGAACATCGTTTACTATAATTGATTAAATTTGATTATTATAATAAAATTTCACCCATTAGGGGAAAACTATTTCTTTTTCTTAATGTTAATAGCCGACAAACGAGCAGTCGAGCCACCTGATGGTAAATGGTCACCGTCGCCCATGGACATCAGCAAGACCAAAGGTATCACTGATGCGTTGTCGGCCAGGAAATGAGAAGAAGGTGAGAAAGAAAGTACTGGCTCTCAAGCCTCCAGCCGCCAAACGACGAGTCGTTTGGCGGCTGACTATTATCAATAATTTACCTACTTTGTCTTATCGTATCGACAAAGAACATTAATAAACGGAACCCATATTAATTTTACTGTCCTCGAACTTTAACGAGTCTATTCAATGGCATGGATAAAAACATAATGGATTTTCTTGAAACGGAATGCTATTGTTATGGCGAGATGGAATTCGCCGTCGGTTCTTCGATAACTCAATTCCTGACGTACAGTAAACATACAACATTTAATAATCATTTATTTTTAATGACGACTCCCTAGCTGAGTCGGTCATGACCATGTAGAACAAGGCAGCCCGGATTCGATGTCCGACCGCGGCAGACATGTGACATAAATTTTTATCCTCTGATGAGATTGTTTCTAAGCTAATTCATTTGTTTGAGTATGAAACGTGAGCGTGTGGTATGAATAATGATTTATTGATACATAACACGCGAGCGCATTAAAGAATAAACTTTTGGGGTTATTGGAATAAATTTTCATACGTAAATAGTATTGGAGCTATACAAATTTATTTAATACATTTTTTCGTGTAATTTGTATTGTGTTTATAAAATAACTATGAAAATGAAGATAGAATTAACCTGCTGAGTAGGAATGGTTCACACCATAAGATACAAATGATGGGCAGTACACCATATCTACACTATCTTTGACTGGATTTATGTAAATGTTCAAATTATAAACAGGCTCAATTTATTATCGTTTTCTGTTTTTTTTTTTTTTTGGTTTGTCATTTTTTATTGATTTGCCATTTTTTTTGTCTTCGATTTAAACTAGGAGTCTATATTAATCTGTGTACCAGAATGATTTTATTTTTATCTATAATTTTTTGTTTACTGCGTCTACTAAATTCACGAAATTCAAATCCGTTACAAAAATCTACGATGAAGCAAGGTACATAATTATTTTTCTCTATACTCATAAATATTGATAATTTCATCATAAAATTCACTGAAACGAAGGTAAAACTTCATTTAATGTAATTTTTAGTAAAATCTGTAAATCTTTATTGATAAAAAGCTATTTCTACAACGTTTTAAATTAAAAGGTTAATAATTTAAAACGATTTAAAAGTTTTTTTAATGTTCTCAATATGATCAAAATAACCTGTACAAGCACCTGTATTGATTATTATTGTTATAAGCGAAATATTATAACAACTAAACAGAGGCACAGTTACAAAGAGAAAACTAGTGTATGGCTTCTCCAAGTATCTTATAACCAGTAAGCCAGCCTACTTTTTATATGGAAGTGAATTATGTAACTTACATATTCATTTACAGAAATATCGTTTTAATTTTTGTACTTCTGAATATGTTATTATTTCCTTGTGTTATTTTTACTTTAAAAGTTTGGTTCTGTAAAGGTGCATAGGTTAAATTTATTGAAATTACATCTGCCTTGATTAGACATTATTAGGTTTACTGATATAGCCTATCATTTGCGCAATCGCGTGTTCTCATTGCATATCAATTTTCATTAACATCGGTCAAGCCGTTCTTGGGTTATAAAGGGACATACATACAGCCAGAAACAAAAATTTTCAAAACGGACAAATTGATGTCATTGAGTTATAAAATGTATATTTTTCATGAAATTTGACAAAATCATGGAATGTACAAATATACTGACACTACAGACTTTACACTTTGTTACGTATGTATTATATATTTTTTCCTATTCTTTTTCTGTCTGTCCATTAATTCTATATAAATAATTTCGCACATACCCAAGTAAAATATCCCCAGACATGGATTAAACTGTAAAAGACAGGAAACTCCTGTCAACTAGAGATGTGGAAGCTACAACGCTTTAAAATGAAATAATTCACGTTTCTCATAAATAAATTCCTTTTTTAGGGTAGATATAAAACAAGCCAAAATTACTTGTAATGTATACACCTATTCTACACGGGATAATACGTATCCCGTGTATACCGGTATAAAAAGAAGATAGTTGTCAACTGATCAGAGGGTGGAAGGAGTTGTTGTCGAGGGGAGTCTATGATGAACAGAGCCAGTCTCGCGACGGACATGGAACGGATCGGACGTGTAACAACACTCGTAACTCTATGTAGTAGTGAATGCGTGAGTGATAGTTCGCAGTGTGTCTTAACGTAGCCACCTTAGGAACACTGGATATCACACTACCGAAAGATTTACCAATTTACCGATTGACTAGTACTCGAACCGAACGAGCCTAAAATAATGAAGAAAAAAAGTTGAACTTAACTCACTTCACTAACAGCTTACTGTTATATATTATATTATAATATCACGATACATCTATTGAGAGTTCTTCTAGGAATCGATTATCATCGGACCGGAAATAATCGAGGCATTCGTTCACTCGGCCTTGTCCAAGGCTTTTTTACTTTCGTACGATAACCTGTTTCTAATTTGATTTTGTCCGTACAACTAGTAAGGGATTTAGGGATTCACTTTCGTAAGAATACCTCGGTTGCTTGAATGACTAATATGGTTCTTTCCGACATGACCGAAACGCTTAAGGTTAAAATGTATGCCAACCACAAAAGCCAGCGTGATGATAAGCAAGGAAACGAAATTAAAAGGTCCGTTTCCTTCTTCCGTCTTGGCAGACAAGTTATCGGCAATGGCTTAGACATTACAGACCTCTATGCGCATCAGTGACCACTTACCATCAGGTGGCCAGTCTGTTCATTTTTCGACTATTTACTTAAAATAAATATACTTCAAGAAGAAAATATCCTCGAATACTACGAAGAGTGTGTCAGACAACTGAAACTAATAATGGGACAGACAACAAATGTAAATCTATATTTATTATCATCATCATTGTAACTCATAATTGTCCCAGTGCTGGGCTCCAGTCTCCTTTCTCAATGAGAAGGAGTTAAGGCCGTAATCTACCATACTGGTCTATTGCCGGTTGGGGTTGGCAGATTTTGACAGATCTTTAAAACGTTACAGAGAATGATTTATCGATGCAAGTGGTAATTAATCTGTAATACGCAAATAGGTTGACAAGTTTGGCCTGCGTCTAGGGTTCAAATCCGAGTCTCCCGTACCAGAGGTCGACATTCAAACCGATAGGTGACCAATGCTTATGGACGGACAAGGTCTTGATTCTGTAATCTCACAGATCAAACTGGGAGCTTACTCTACGTTCAGAATATTTCACTAAATATATGGGTATTTGAGCATATTCAGTGGTAAGATTAACCTTGAAATATTTACCGTTATCTTACCGCAGAAGCAGCTCGGAGTTTTATTTGTGAGAACATCGAAGAATATAAGATTTACGAAACTCTAAAAAGGACTATAGATAACACAAAACAATTCTCAAAGAACATACAATACATAAAAAAAGTGAAAATTATGTGTTTAAGATGTATATCGGGGTATGATCGCTGAACAATACTGCCTTTTCTAATAATATCCTATTTATACGAGTAAGTATTAAACAAAGTTATTGATTCTGTCCCATTCTGCCCAGTAGATTAAGAATTCCAAAGACTTGGTTTTCCGTAATAAGCATAAGCTTTCAACTTGTTTTGAATATGTATTGATGTATTGCTCGAGAAAAAATGTGAGAAGACGTTTTTGCCAAGTTACGACAAGCTACACTTTCGCCTCAAAGCAAGATAAAATCAATCTGTGTTGCTAGTAACTTAAAAGGCATCACACATGTAAACGTGCCGATGTTACGCCCTATTTTTGTTCGTGGTGCTCTCATCCAAGAGTGGTGGTGTTGATAATTAACCAGTTGATAGTTGACACCAACCATTTCGCAGCCCGCAGGTCACGCAAACCAGAACGCGTTGCGCTCTGCTGGTGCCCAAATGTAACAGAATAGCGACCATTAGGCTCCAATAAACATGTGGGTTGACGCCCTTTGACTGCTTCGTTACTCAGAAAATTTAATTATCTATGCAATGGTATTGCAATGTTATAAAATGAGAAAAAACAATCATGAAATCCGAGAACTACTAACGAGATATGCTGATCATACGAAGATCTTTTTTTTGAGGGACAGGTCAACAGACCAGGCAAAAACTCCGGTACTGGATTTAAAAAGCCAGTAAAAATGCGTATATTACGGAAGGCCTATGGTATCTGAAAAAGTTAATGGATGGAGAGAGTCGATTTCATCTTGAACTTTTGACTTTTAACTCGGAAATCAGCACAAGGAATCCGTCAGCATATTCATTTCTTGCGCATTAATAGATGTGGCTTGTTTTCCGAGTGGGTGAGCAGGTTTCGCGATTCGTAACCTCGACGCGACAGTTTGAACCACCCACAAGCTCACAGGTGACGTAAAGGTTCACGGGCCATACTCTCTATTTTAGAAGACGTATTGTATACAGAAAATAAAATGCTTTAGGGAATCAGTCTGTTATTGACATGTGATGAAAATATACTATGTAATATCGTGTAGATATATTATACGATATTCCATTGGTCTCATAATATAAAGCCCTAATATAATCACAGCTTAAAAGCACATTTCTGTGTTGGTATGTCGTATCCGCTTTTGTCTGAATGTACTAAGTGAAAAAAAATTACAGATTTCGTGCCTTACACGATTATCGAGCTCATTGGAAATAAATCTACGGAATTCGAAAATATATTTTTTCAAAAAGGTTAGGCTACATGGCAAATCCTTATCCCGATCGTTTTTGTTTTAGGCTCAAATTGCAGCTGACAAAATTGTCCAGAGGATTTTTTCTCAAATTTTTGATATCATTCTTCGCTTCCAAAATATCGAGCGCCAAAATCAAAAATTCGGAAATAATTGTTTTTTTTTTCACTATTTCGGCTATACCTTTTTTCGTTTTTGACTTGCTCGATTAATTCTTTTTGCACCTTACAGCTCTCGTGAATACGCGTCTTTTGAGCCTTTTTTGAATATCATACAATTCATACTTCACACCTCTCCGGGATATAAGGGGATCGCACTTTTTCGTGAAATCGGAGCCTACACTGGAGCGAACGAAAAGACATTTCCAATGTCAAAAATTGAATATAAGTAAGCACATGGCGTGAAATTACTTAATAATGAAGTTATACAGTAAATAAATGTGATCTGATTTAGAAGGTTCACTTTGGTTTGAATTATAGGTAGGCGATTGTGCAGCGATCATATGAAATATTAAATAAAAAACCTCCGCTCGTTTTGGAATCTGTTAGGGTCATAATTCACTAACATAAGTCAAGGTTAACACGTCTTTGGGAGCTTTATCGCGATTTGTCGGGAAGGTTTAGTCAAGATATATCTTAAGACGTATGTGAACAATTTCTAATAGATTCGTGACTTTGAAACACTGCAGGTAGGTTAAATATTCGAACGCGAGAATCCCAGGCAGGTTATTAACGTCCAAGCCACTAGGCCATAATGACTTACCTGAAACGTCTTACTGGGGTTTGAGTTTAATAGGTAACAGTTATATATAACACAAGTCGAAACTCAGGGTGTCAGTATATTTTGCTAATACCCCCCGTGTATTAAAAATACTGGTTCGTCCCAAGCGCGATACAAATTGTTTATTACACGGTACCTACTTTCGTGAAACACCCGTTTTGCGTGTTTATAAATGTGTTAAACGACAAAAATTTCATGAGTGCTTCCCTGTTATACCTAACAACCAGGACGGATATACATATAAAATGTAGATATGCATAACATTCATAAGATGGCAATCGTTAAACCATGTGAAACCTTCGGGTAGCAAGAACTTCCGACACTTGGATTAACCTTACACCAGTTCCTACTGTCGTAGCGTAAGTACGTTTACCTCTTTAATTACGTGAAGGTACAAAACGTTTGTAAACAATTATATATTGTTCAGTCAATTGCTTACGTCACCACAAATCTATATTTGGTTTAACAAGCGTGAGGCTATTATTATTGATATTCTAACCTTAATGTTGTTATTTAATATCAAAGAATTCCGGCGGGAAGCCTCAAAGGTGTCGCTGACCACATGCTTCCTCGCCTTAAGGAAGCAACAGACGCTTCGAAATACCTAATCTTTATATAATGACAAATTGACAATATTCGTTTAAGTTAGTTAGTAGAACGTTACAAAAGTAAAAGACGTGTATTTGCAGCCAAAATTAGAATGAAACTAAAATCTAAATAAGTGTTTTTTTATGTAAATAGCTGACAAATGAGGCATGTAGATAATTCTCTGCTCGGGCTGGGGATTAACCCTTAAATCCTTCGGCAGCCGGAATATTTAAGCTGCCGTCATATCGAAACCGCTAGTTAATATTGGCCCAAATGTATTTGATTAAATAAATGATATTACATAAAACCAGAAGACCAAAATAAAAGGAACCCCAGACCTTTACAGTACCAAATCCAGATTTTTTCTTATATTTTTGTTATATCTTATGTTTGTTATTGTAGTGTATACGTAATGTATATATACAATAAATATAGATACGCATACTAGCAAGGCCTAATGTGGTGGGGGCGCGATTAGCTCGGTGGAAGCCACAGCTCATAGCGCACTCTCTGCCCGACCGCCAAGCGAGTAACAGCGTCTACAGAAATACTCTGTGTTTTATTGGTACATAATACCGGACAGTACAGTTATTATTATTAAGAACTTGTATTTTTGCTCTTTGACGATGTAATTCGCCAAAACTTACCGTCTTGTAAAACATATTAAAAAAAACTTAAGTTTCCAAGCGTAAGTGTCTATTCACACCTCTATATTGAGTGGAAATTCACACCTTAACTACCTACCTGTAATGGCCGATTCTTATAACAACATATTATCTTCCTCACTGCTAGTTACCGATTCGATTTGTTTTTTATGAACATCATCATCATCTCAGCCGGACAACGCCCATAGCTGGGCTTAGGCCTCCCCAAGGATCTCCACGACGATCGGTCCTGCGCTGCCCTCAGCAAGTGGCTACCCGCGACCTTCACCAGATCGTCGGTCCATCTCGTTGAGGGTCTACCCACTGAGCGTCGTCCGGTGCGTGGTCGCCATTCGAGAACCTTTCCGCCCCAACAAAAAAACAGACTTACTTTTTTATAAACATATTTAACTCTTAATTACTTTTAGTAAGCAATATATCCTCGGAGCTATAGATAAATCTCATGGGTATAAATAATCACTTTGCTTTCTCTTCTCTTTGTTGACTGAAACGCAAATATCCAGTTAAAGCTGTAGTATATATTTTTAATCAGCAATAAAGGAGAATGGGTTATAAAAATCAGCAGTTACTTAGCGCATATCTAAAGATTTTAAACTACTATAATACATATCTATAGATATAATTACAGAGTACTAGGAGGTAAATCTAGGTTCACTGAGACCTTGGTTTTGGCCTATTGATGTTGTCTATAAATATTTTGATGATTCATTGGCCAGTTCAAATCCAAACAAATGAAATCCCTACGCGTGTTTTATGCGGGTTCATTGGCTCCTATTGTTAACGAAACTATTCATTAGAAATTAACGAAAGACTATCAAAGGTCAACGACTTTGCGAGTCACCAATCAGTTCTTACTATGCTAGTGGCCTATTACTTTTGTTCAATACGGAATGGACTTTATGGATAACATATCTGTCTAGGGATAACATCATGATGATACATAAATTGACGATTGATGAAATGTTCGAGGAATTCGTAGCCTAGTTGTTAGTGGCTTTGTTGCCGATCGTGTAGTCCCGGATTTGATTCTCGGCCGCGGCATACTGTCACAGGTGTCTGTGATGCCTTATTTATATACCTTCGTGCCACCCGCATGTTCTAGTGCGGGGCTGTGTGTGTTAATTTTCATTTATTATGACATTTTTGTTCATTTCATGGCCAAATGCAAATAAATAAACGGACTTCACATACCGAGAACTTGTGGACACCTAACATTTAGGTGTTCAGGTTTCCTAACAAAGTTTTTTTTCACCGAATAAATTATAATTGCTCATTCACCACGCAATTTTAAATTTACTCAAGCTTTTTTCCCATTCCGTTTGAGAAACAAAACCCACATTCACCTTTGGTTGTAAGCTAACCTCCGATTCCCGACTACTACCAGTCGTCATTTCCCGGCCCTCATCCCAATCACTTGGAGTCGACAGTGTGTCCTTTTCTTCCATGCATCTCTATTTTTCGTCATTTCATTGCACACATCCTTAATCTTCATATCGTCTTCCACACAGACCATCCACCTTTTCTTCAGTCTTCCCCTTCCCTTATATCCATCCACTTTCTGACTGGTCAACGAATAAAATATGGTACCATTTATCCCTTACATTGAAACATCCAGCGTAATCCGTCATACCTTCTTCTATATGGTGATAAGTATTTGTGATATGTACCTATAAACAATAGAGTAATTATTATTTTATATGTCATACCTACTTCTGTACTATACAAACAATAGAGTAATGATTTTTGATATGTTTCGACTACAACATTACATGTACTGAATCACAACATTCATTCAACATTCGTTCGAGATTAAATCTTCTTCTCATCGGTATCACATCGTCTCCTAATCGGTTGATCTGGCACTAGTTCAATCGGCAACGTTGACAACTAACGAACAGTGGCCCGTTTGCTCGTTTGCTAGTAAAATAACCTTCATCATATGTCCGATGAAAATCATTAAAAATTAGCGACACGCTCCGACTCCGTTCGAGTTGGATAGGCATGCTAATTTATATGTAGCAGCATGGTATATAGTCTATGTTTATACGGAATAAAGTATCTTTCAAATGGTGAAAGAATTTTTCAAATGGATATCTACCTTAGAGTACCCTCCGCATACGCACAAGACTACAGAACTCGCATTTTCTCTTTATAATATTGGTATAGATTGTATCAAATTTCGCATAACAATAATTTGATGCCGCCTTAACAGCTAAATGAGCTGTAAATTAAGACAGCACCTTTACCGCTTACCATCCCGCCTGTGGCGCCATAAACACGTAAACTTGACTGCTGCATCTGAGTTTCTCTTTTTTGGACAATTATTTAATATTGATTTTATTATTCTACTTTCTATGAGCAGCTATTCTTCCAGTTTTGTTAAGTTTGGTATGTGGGGATAGTTATTTTTCTTCGTCTGTATCGTGTGTATCTTTGTGAAGTATCACATGTAATTTTTATCCAAGACTGTTTCCGGCGGTCATTACAGCTGATACGACTGCGTTGAGCGCATTAATTAATGCAATAATTAGAGGAATTCCTTAAAAAGCAAGGTTACCTACTGATATTTACGTAGCAATGACTTAAATATAATTTTACACATACATATATCGTGTATGATTTATTTTTAATTAAACAGTATTTAAACGTATTACTTTTAATAATTGAACAAGCGGATACAAAATTAAATCACGCACTTGTTATCACCGAAAGTGACTGCTATCTCACTTTGTCCCGTCACGACGCTCAAGACGAACCCGCGAATCGTAAGGCCGTGTTTACAATACGCATTGGTTTGCGTTCGTTAACTTATGTCGTGACTGTACTGACCGTTTTCCGTGTTTGTTATCATTGTAACATCGCCGAGTGTTTTATCATACAACTTTCTATCTAGTTACTGTAGCAGTTTTGAAAGTATTGTATTAAATATTTAATTGTCATAGATAGAAATGTAAATGAAAATCAGGTTTATGTTGGTTAACTAAATGAACGAAAAAAAATTTAATTATTTACTGTTTACATACTAAAAAAGGATACCTATATTATTAAATAATTTATATACTTTTTCATATTCCGGTCAGTTAAACATACTGTCCGGTCAGCTTACTCAGTAGTACTTCATAATGTGAAAGAACCACTTAAGATTAAAATGTATACATATGTTTATATATTTGTGTATGGCTTTATTTGACTAAAATACGTGTATCAACTTATATTCAATATATTTTGTATAGCTTGCTCTGTCATTTTGAGCTACCTAAAATAACTCGCGATCGAAATGTTTCTAAATAATTTAATTAAATCTCAGACAATCCTAACTTCACGGTGAATACGTCGATAAAGATCCAGACTACTACGTAAAAAGTCCTGCATTTGATTCCTAATCGGGGCCATATTTATCTGCGATCATTTAGGATAACCTAGTGTAGAGTTAACTAACACTCACAATTCCGTCGTATTATGCTGTGTTAAAAAACGTATTGTGCACGCGACCTTATAACCGGTTACAACTCACTGACCTCAGTCCATTCAGAAACTAATGATCGGTACCAACACTGCGATGACAAGAATGTATTCACCAATCACTACACAGTATAAAGTCACTCTGTCTGTCTCCTTCAACGCGATAATGTCACAAACTACTGCATGGATTTCTATGTGTTTACCAATATATTTATGATGATTTAAAAGTGTAACATAAATCTTTAAAAAAATATATAAAACGCTTGACAAAAACTAGTAACAATTGTTCTGAATGCGAATACTATTTGACCATAAAAAATGTTTGTTCGAAAGCGAAGCAAATTATTAGTAAATATTCGTAAATAAAAATCAATCCTAGTTTATCTCACTTGTAGAATCGAATCAAGTATTTACCGTTTGATCATTGGGATCTTTATGTATTCGTGTGTATACAGAAACATTAACTGATGTTAGAACCAAAAATGTTCAAAATTCAATGACCCCACAGCACGAGTACAATGGCTCTTTGCATAGATACGTTTAAGTCTATTAATAGATAGCTCATTTACTCACTAAACACGACCATAGATCACCTAAATCTATATGCACAATACATATTTTTCAACATTCTTCGACTCCCAGATTCGCCACCTTAACAACAAGATAGTAATTTCTAGTGTACCTATTCTTAAATTATTCAAATTACGTACATAAATGTATTTCGTATGCCAATAAAGAATATCTGTATTTGTAGAGCCCAAAAAATCGCATATTAAATCTAACTGACAAACAGACAGACACTCGAATGAACGTAAAACTTTGCCTTTGTTTTATGATACGTATAGAATCATTATGTAATAAATAAAATTCAATCATTTAATTGTTTAGGTATTTTGTAATTCTATATACGAAATGGTGCTTGGTAATCTGTAGCGTTTAAATTAAAGATAAATAATGTTGGCACACAAAATCTCAATGCATACACACTTATACGAGACTGGTATTTTCTCACGACCCAATAAGAGCAGACTGATGCATTATATCCGTTGGTATACAAAAGTTTAAAGGGATACGTGGATATGGGGTCGGTTTCTAAACTTCGACGTGTATGTTTATTTTTCTTCGGTTTCGTTGCTTTGTACAGCCGATAAGGATTTCAAATTCAATGTTTAAGAATTGTTCAGAACACTAGCAGCTCGGCTCGACTTCTTTCGCGATCTACAACCGATTAATATACCTACTGATTCTTGATATATATCCTATGTCCATCCGGAATAACGTACCTTTGAAATGGTAAAATAATTTTTGAAATAAGTGCCGTCGTTCCAGAGATAACAATTGAAAATAGCAACTACGGCTCAGTTATAAATACTCTGTTCAGATCAAAGTGACGTCGGTGAGAAAAAGCTTAAGTATTTAGACCTTCCGAGGTTCAATATAAGACGGACATAAATGTATACGAATCCACATCTCTAAGCCTTTTTTTTACCAAAAATTTGAAAAGAGTAATATATTCGACATTGTCATACAATAGATTGGACTTGAAACAATATATGGTGCAACTTCATACAATTCTTTGCAAAAACAATAGCACATTGCAAGCTCCTAATCGTTAGCTTTCTCGCCACAAACGGCAGACATGTCTACACATGTCTACAGTTTAGGCAGCTGTCCCATTGCTGGCGTAAAGGAGAGGCGAAGGGACATAATAAAAAAGTATGATGATGTCAAAGTAGTTTTATGAAAATTCAATTTTAAAATATATATTTTTCGCTAAGTCTCGACAGAACAATGAGATCGATTCTCTTATTGGATCCGAGGGGAGTTTTGTCATTTTGAATCAATTGGGAGTATGCTTTACTCTCATGCTTTTTCTTTTTAATTTTCCTCAAAGAAAAACATATAATTTGAGTCATAATTTCCACACATCCAGTAAAATTGTAAGTATCTCAACGCATATTCAAGACAACGAGAATCAAATTAAGGTTTTAATTCGCCTTTCTACCGAATCAACCACCAATATCAATCTTAGTGTCAGTTTAGATCATTTTGGGCCATCAAACCACTGTCATGACGGGCACGCGTGATCCTTGCCGTGAGAACCATAAAAAAGAAGAATATTACAAGATTCAACTAGTACTTATCCAGGAATTCGCAATATATCCTGTGTCTATATAATAATCCTGTAACTAAATACTTATTCATTGCGTACTCTTACCGACTAAAAACCTACGCTGTACATCTCTGTACGCCTTCAATACGACTTCAGCGATTATATGGCCTATCTTCGCCCGCTTGCGGAAAAACAATTTACCCAAACAAATGATTCCGATGCTCTATCTTCACTATTTTCCCCACATCACATTACCCTCTAACAAGAGAATGTTATTACAATGCTAAATCGAGTTATGTGAAAATCCGTTGTAATTTAAAACATAATGCGAGTGTTACCAGCCCTTTAGTTATAAAGTCCCGAGCGTTTTCTCAAACAATATTCTATTGTTGGAAACTGATAACATTTATTGAACCTGAAAACCTAAGAGTTCTCATTAATGTTTTGTCTTGAATTATCTCTGTAAACGGTCTGCGTTGATTTCAAATCTCAGTACCGCAACTCTCAACTGTTCCATTTACAATCGAGTCCCGTCACGGAAGAAATGTTGCGCACATTCGACAGAGAACTTTACATTTTTCGAGAACAATGTTGGGAACAGTCAAGAACATTTCAAAACGATGCTTTCTTTCACCGAAATAAATGAGCAATAACAAGTAGTAAAATAAAGTTAATTTATATATAATACTGAATATAATCTATATAATTCTGTACTATATAAATCTATTGAGATTTTCATGCATGTCTCGAGATAACTCATAAACGGCTTGACCGAACTTAATGAAAATATGTATGTAGCGACTACACGTGATTGCGCAGATGATAGGCTATATAAAATGTCAGTTAACCTAATGATAATAAGCAATTTTTAATAATCATTAATTGTCCAACCCGAACGAAGTCGAACGGGGCCGCTAGTTTTTATATAATATAACTAATTCATTTACTTTAATATTTAAATGGTCCTCACACTCAAACCAAAACGAATTACCGTGTCTTATGAATCACGTAACAAAACACTAAACTACCGCTAATGACCACTGTTTTCATATGAACAATATAAAAACTATATTTGATTAGTGCTAGATTTCCGGGAAAGCTAATGTTGATTGCGGTATCAACATATCTCCAAAAATGCTAGGTAGCTTTGATTTGGCATGCGATAGAATTCCCGGCTTTCAACGCACCGTGCGATTACCCAACATTCGTCCATGTTTATCCCGCGGTCGACCTACAAGCCACATCACTGGCTCGTGTAAACAATTACATTAATGTTTACGCTAAGATGACGAGCGTTACGTCACTAGATTTACGCGGAAGTACGGGTTGGGAACACGAATATTTCGTACTTCTCTTGGTACGGTGTAATGTGGGTTAACGTGTTACCAATGGCAACCGTGCCATTAATAGGAGCATTAAACTATTAACTAGTTAGTCTGGTAATCTGAAGAGAATAGTTCAATACTATATGCAGAAGATTTATTTGAAATGCTATCAATGCTAAGAAGAGAATAGTTGAATATTATATGCAGAAGATTTATTTGAAATGCTGATATCTGTAATTGACTGAGATCATAATTGTTCTACTTCTGGACTCGGGTTTCCTGTTGCAATATAAAAAAGGTTGATATTATATAAAAGTTAGTGAAACTTACGTGTTTTAACAGAAGGATATATATCTGCTGCGAACATTATTAGATAATATCTAGGCTGTTGGTTAGATGAAAACTGGGAACCGAATCATGATATAAGAATAAGAATTGTAATTGCCAGAAACAACTTTCAGAACATGAGGAAACTATTGACTAACAGAAAAAATAGCTTAAAATTGCGGTGGAGAATAGCTAAATGTTATATACTTCCAATTCTTATGTATGGTTCCGAAAGTTGGACACGGAAAAAGAAGTCATTTGATAAACTAAAGGCTTTTGAAATGTGGATCTACAAAAAAATACACCAATAATAATAATACTGATTTTGCTGTTTCATCGATACTCATGTATACTTAAATGAAACCTTACAAGAACCTCAATCCGAGAGTAAATATCATACATATATAGATAGCCCTAGATGAAAAACGAAGCCAGAGGACCCTTCGCACGACAATCAAGTTCACTACTAACAGATCTTCTTGGTTAATAACGAAAATACATTATAATTGGTTTATTTTCTACTGTCTAACATTGGGGGTCGTTTTCCCAAATCTTTCTTTTTAGTATGTCATCCACCCAAAGGTTGTCTGGTAGAAATTACTCTTGAGGTATGAGACCAATTTTGCGCTACTTTTGATAAGAATGTACTGGAAAAAATGGACCACCGTGAAAATTTACCATCCATCTCCATTATGTAAAATAAGTTAAAACTACCAACAACTTACAATTCCTCGCTATCTCTAAATCTACCGAAAAATTACCATGCGCGTCTATCTCTCAAAACAACTTATATTGTTACAATGGACAAACTAAGTACACAATTACTTTATTGTTTTATTATTTTTTTATTTTCTTTTTGATGCTGAAACGTTTATTATATATTAATCCTATGTTAGATTACACCACTGCGTATAGGCTGCATTGAAAATCAGTGCTGCAGTTCACTCCAAAAATACTGAAAACAGACCAGTTTATTATGCTGTGTGACTACTGTAATGTAGAATTTTCTATATTCTGTATTGCAGCTATTATATCTATGTAATAAATAAAGTTTATTTTCCTTCTTTCTTTATTCTCTTCAATCCTCAGTTTTTAGATTACTTAAAATCGAAATTCCAATATTTATGTCATTCTCATGATCGCCAGCTCCACTCTACAGAGTCTTATCACCTCTGTGTATATATGTATCTATGTATTTTTATGTATAACCTCTCTTTGTGCTTGTCTGCTTAGTCCAAGGTTAGCTGGTAGGGAATAAATTCAGCGTAAAGGTCGCCGTTTGTGCCATGATATACTTGGTCAATAAAGATTAAAAAAAACTAAGTCATTGCATTTATACAAGGAATGCAAAATAGTCATGGATACTCACAGTTCGAAACCCTTATCCCATGCAAGTTTGAATTCTAACTTGACCGGTGTTTTTATATGTGTATACCTAATACTAAAGCGTTTACCTTCATTAGTTTTTTTTCTACTAAACACAAATTGCATTCAGTTCTTGCACCTGCCCTTAACTCATAAAGTATGATATACGCTACGCTGCTCCGAGTCGAGGTATATAATAGCGAGCAAAATATATTTAGTTTTTTTAACGCTTACTCAAAGTATCTTTATGTAACGTTGAGTTTTTATTCCTAAATAAATTAAAGAAAAACCTTTTGGATATCATGTTCATTATTGTTTCATAATAAGTGATTAATAACTTAAACTTAAATGTCCTTTTTTTAAATAAAACTTCTTCGTTTACATTCGCTACGTTCATTTAGCTGGTCCGATTCTGATAGGGCTTATTATGATGAACTTTACTATAAATCAGTAAATGAAAATATTTCAGCGGCTTTGTGTTGTGTTTGGTTGCTTGTGTACGTTTAACGAAAGAATATTATTATAACATTTGATAGGCGTAATTGTAGGTCACGTGACCGACTATGCAGGCTAGTTCAGTTGAACTTAAATATTTCAGTACTAAATAACCACTTTAAACTTAACTAACAAGTGGTATGCCACTTGTCATGTAAGAGGAGCCTACCCTACTAAAGATCGCCCAATGGGCCTTTTGTAGAGTGAAGTTTCTAAGTTGACATTTAATAACTACTTCAAAACTTGTTCTTCTGGCGCGGTTGCAGTGTGTATTAATACTTATATAAATACCTGACAAACGAGTTTCAATAAATAAATAAATATTTATCATCAATTTAAATTATTTTTCAAATTATTTTTCTTATTATACAGAATAATATAGTTTCACGGACCTATGATGTAACATTCATAACGCTAATAGACCAGGGAGATATACAACGCGGAAAATATGACATGACATTATAGCTGAGAAGCTGCAGGATCCACAGCGGATGCTAAAAGACTTAGCTGACTCTTCACATCGCATTGGTCTCCGGATTAAGTAGTTAAAACCAAAATCATGTACATCGATCAAATAACGGAATTTCTTGCCACACAAGATTTCAACATCCATACATCCTTCCAACTCGAAGTTGTTGAGTAGAACATTATAATCCTACACTTTCACTTAGTCACTATCCGTGTCAATTAAGAACTTACTCTATATTTAAAGAAAATCAACATTTTCCTTAACAAATTGTTTCGTAGAATGTAGAGCATGACAGACATACAAACAAAAACCCGAATTACTGTACAATGGTTACAATATTGTTAACTCTTTTCCATAACCATAACTCTGAAAACGTACAAACTTACACAGCGCGTGAAATAAAAAATCCATTTCAATTAAAAGACAATTTACTTGTCTCCGATTATAAAATTTTGTATGAAAAATGACTGCGCACCACTTAATATGGATATTCTTTTTTATATTCTGTTTTACTTTATATTTCTTATTTTATACTAGTGAAACTCTAAACCTGCATGTGGTTATGGTTAACCATGCTACACAACGCTCCACATCACGCACCAACCAGTCTCGATCTTTAAAACAAGTCTATAAGAGTATTATAGGGAGATAGTGCAAATATTGTGAATTTGTGTGTATACGGAAGGTATGCCGAAACCACGGCGTCTATTTCAAAAATTCTTTTACCATTTGAAAGAGTAACTGACGGAGTTCTGAGGTAACAAACGAAAATATACAAAAGAATTCTCAATCTTTTTTGAAGTCAGTCAATATTAACAGTAATTGAGACGTGCTTGACAAATATCATCATGATATTAGATATTTTTTATATCCATGATATATAAGCTTATGTCGATCCGGAATAAGTTGTTAACTGATTTGGAAAATTCCTTCTTGTTTGAAATGAATACTACCCGTTTGTTGCCACCTAAATTTGAAGACCAAGAAACCAAGAAATTCACCTTCTTTAATTTGAATATTTTTTTTTGTTAAAATATTTACTTGTAATCTTCTACTGATATAATTGTTCAACGTGAACGAAATCATTACGGGCAACTTGTACGAAATAAAACGCAAATTTATCATCTGATTCTTACACACTAACCCATTGTATAAATAGTACACTCACAGTGATAATGGTCGAACATGGTCTCCGACGGAGACCCTAATTCGAGTCTTGCACGCACCTCTAATTTTTCAAAGCTAATGTGCAATTTTCTTCTCTCCTTCTAAGTCTTCGGTGAAGTCAAACGTCGAGAAACCTGCTTACCTGAGAGTTCACTATAATGACGATACGTGTGTCTGTCTGCTCATCCGCAGTTGGCCGCTATAACGTGTATCTCTTACATTGCGAGTAAGCCGAAACCAACAGTCAGACATTACTGGATGAGAAGATCCGAAGCTTTGCATTGTAAAGAAGTTTCGACTGTGTTTAACTCCGCAATTAACCATATGTATTTAAAATAGATATATAGATAGATAGGATTGATATTTTTTTTAAATTCCATAAATGTTATTTATTGGTATATCGTATATGATATTCCAGTCGGAGGCACGTAGACGTTCTCAGAAGATGTCCAGTTAAATATTGTAAATACAAATATCGATGCATGATTTGAAATTGTCATTTAACGGAATTTTTCTATACCTATATTACTTCAATAGAACAAGAACTCGTGGTAGATTATCAATGCGCTGGACAGACCAGGCAAAGGCCCCTGTGGCATGGAAGTCCCCGTCCACGAATGCACAAGGAAAGCAGCAATTCGAGATTAGCGTCGACTATCAAACATGCCACAAGCATTAATTTCATTATAACCACAACATGTCTGCCGAGTGTGTAGCGACTAAGAATAACTATTACTTCAATATTCCATAAATTTTTTCAGAGACGGTTAATAAAAAAATTGCCATATAATTACAACATATAACATGCAGTTATTTTACATTTTTTATTGTTTGCGTTCGGAAATTCGTTCGTTCGCCAGGCGACTGCTCAATGCAAGTTCTATTTTACCACACACATTTCTAATACTTACATTCTTCATCCACATTATTTTACCATAAAACGTACTTCTCAAGATACCTTCTACACTATTTAACATAATAGTAATTAATAATGATATCAAGAGCTAAATAAATTAATATAATTCCCTCTATTTTCCTTTATCTTCCAAGTAATGATAATCTATGATAACTATGAATACGGGCGCCGATCTTCATGTAGTGCAGACACCTACTGATCTAAGGTCATCAGTTGATTTCATATCGTATATATCAGCGTACCTGTTATCGTACCGATTACCGTACCTGTTATTGCTTCGATTCACTTACTTGATCCTAGAATATTACGCGAGGTTTGATCCTTCATGTATTTTAAATAGACAGGTCAATATCCTTCATTAACACGCACTTGAACACCGCTGTCCGGATCCTACCTCGTATAGTTGGCTACTAGGTTTTCAGACAACAAGATGGTAATAGATTACTATTAGTCATGTTCGTTACAGCAAAGGCATCACGGAGACGTGATAGCGGAAAAAACCCTATCCATATGCGCAAGTATCGATGAGATAAAACTAGCTAGTATAGAGATTTCTAATCCAACGTTCAAACGTAACGCCTTTCCTCTTCCTTTATGCAGTTGGACACCCCACATGCGCAGAAGGGACTGGACTGATCATAGACTCGAGAATTATGGAGCCTTTTGCTATGCCAATAAACGATTCTTCTAACAATTCCAGATATTAATAGTTTTTATAAGGTTCTAAAAAATCAAGGTGGTCCAAGGAAATTAAAAGTAATTTCACAATTTTCGGATAAACATCAGGTCATGTGTATGCCAACTGTATTCTTCTAGATACTAATAGAACGAAGCGACATTTTCCACTGGTTTTTAGCATAGTGGATCAAGACTTCATGCTTATTTCCAAGATAGTAAGAATCGAAAAAAAAACATAAGTGTACCAACAGCAGTGCTATATATAGTATGTCCTAGTACTTCCCAGTGCTAGACGGTCACAACACAAATACCGAACGTTAGGGTATCCATAAATTAGTTACTATAGCAGACATGACGAGGACTTTAACAATTTTGAACGTACAGAATACTCGCTCCATGGATTTTAAAGAAAGCAATCGTTTTAATTTAATAGTCTACATAATTACTATTAGTTACACAATTCACGCGTGTCAGTTGAAAATGCACCTAAATACCGAGCATAACAGTTTATATTCAGTGTGGCTTATTGTCTCTTGCATGTAGGCCGATCCATTACATTGTTAATTACCTACATGACATATTCCTATTAGCTGCGCTATTAAATAATCAATCATGTAAACTGTTTAAGTTGTTTATTAATCAAAAAATAACATTGCCATACGGTAACTTAATCATTTCGACCAGGGATGTTATGAGGCTCTGTAACTGTAACCGAAACTATCTGATATTCGAAATAAAAATATACCCGAAACCGTCACCGAATCGGAAAAAAGTTTCGAATAATTTCGCATAGGTGTAGAGTCTAAATATAACACGTTATGACAGGTTTTCGCTTTCTGAACCTTGAGCGTCTTGAGGCAGTTTTTATTATTTATTTTTTAAGGTTTTTTTTCAATTATCATAATACCATATAATACCTACACAGAAAGTAAAAATGTTAACTTGTAAATACATTATGTATTTTGTTTACAAATCCAAAATCATTTAATATGGATAATCAAAATTATCCGAAACAGTCGGATAATCCGAAATAATTTCATATCCGTTACTGAAACCGGTAAAATATCCATATATCCGTGTTCATATCGGGATCCGAAATTTCATATTTATAATATCCCTAATTTAGACCCTTAATTTTGTAGCAATATTAATGAATTATGTTCACTTTATATATTTATTACTCAATCATTATTCAGTTTGGATAAAATTGGCACACAGATAGTATATTACTTTGAGATAGACATATATATTATATTATATTTTTAATCCCCGAAATATATTACAGTCCTGTGATTATCAATATACTGTTCCATTATACATTCCCACATCAGCATCTATACTTATATTATAATAATAGAATACGCATTTTGTGAGTTTGTGTATATGCGAAAAATAATCTCCAGAATCACGACCCGTATCTGAAAAATTATTTTACCATTTTAAAGGCACATTACTCCGGAAGACCGGGGTTAGAAAATAATTAATATAATACATTATCATCCTTAACTAAGTCGGGGTGGAAATCTGGTATAATATAATTCTTTATAGATCCACTAGATTTTGCTGTATGGATGAATGCAGTTTTTAAAACGCAGTTACAGTACGTTACGTTTCCATAACTAATTCCATAACAATTAGAATTTACAGATAAAAATGATTATAACGTCCGAATATGTGACAGTTTTCACGCGGCACAGCCTGTATTAGCTAGTAGAGACCCGATGATTTCGCTCACTCATGAGCTAATTTAGACCTAGCCGTAATTACCATGATTCTCAAGCGAATAGAAAATAGAGTTTCACCGTGACCACGATCCATGCAACTGGGTCGAAATATTGTCTATTAATAAAACGTATTGTGAGTACCCGTTACAAAATAAAATAAATAGGAAAAACTAAATCAACGTGCGTTACTAACGTAAAATCAATAAGTAAAGTACACGCGTTATTGCTTAATGTAAAAAACGCTCATTCTTCGGTTATAGTATTGAAGTAATGTATCTACATCGAATGAGATTTTACCCACAATTAAAGTCTGTTTACTAGTTACCATGTTACTAAACACTAGTTCACACTAGTGAATCGGTTCTTTAATACCATAAAACATCCGTTAATTTGTTAGCTATGGTCACCCTAACACGCAGGCGAATGCGGAAGAGTTGGGCGCGGTACTGAGACCAGATATCTCAGCGCTAAAGCGAGCACCGTTCCCTTCATTCACACATACCTACTCACAGTTACACACTGATAATGACTTTTTCATTGCCTTTTAATTGCTTTACAATTTCGCTTTTCAATCTTCGTAATTTATCAAGGTTTTATTTAATAGACTTTTAAAATGCAGATTTGATTAGATGTCATTGGCTTATACAGAAAATGGGAATAGGGTTTTTTTATCTTTTACCTATTGATAGTCTGTGTCGTAGTACTTTACATCAAACTGTAGTTCGAAAATTAATTTCAGTTTGTCGATTTTACCGTTTCAATTGTTTTTAACACTAAGCAACGCAGCACTCTATCCCATTATTTGTATTAGGGAGTGCAGCAAGGTAAGTTAACGTTACAACAATTCATACAAACTACATCCAATTCACTCGCAGATTCTTCAAACGACGTCAAGAGTACTCCACTCAATTTTCAAGTCACTCAATATTTAAAGTGTAGAAAGCAATGAGTTAGCATATAACGATGCTAAATCATTGGGATCAAAAGCTCGGATGAGTGTCCCATAGGGCGCAATTCTGGGCCCTTTGCTTTTTCTGTTTTACATGAACTGAATTAGTTAAACTTAATTTAATAATGATATTGTAATATTAAAATCGAATTATTTTAAAATACTAGTGAACTATAGCTACGCTCAAATAAACCTGCCTTAGGTTCAGAAAGTACCCGCATAGTTTTAGTGATAGGTTTTTGTTAGTTCAATGAATTACAAACATTTATTTGTTATAATAGCTGCAGTCAGAAATTACAAATTTTATTTACTACCTACTTAATGGAATTATTAACTTTTGTTTCCTATTCCGCGGGAAGATATTCATTTCGCATGATGAAAAGTATCCCAGATATAAGTTAAAATATATACCCGTAATATAAGTTGCTAATATATCATCGAAATCTATTGAGTGGTCTTGGTGTGACACTGTCCTGTTTATCGTATTTTTTTACGCTAAGTAAGTTTAAGTGTAACGTTGAAATTTTAAAAAACTAATATATGTATAATTTGCGCTAACAAATGTAGATAAAATAGCAATAGCTTTAGATTAAATAATGAAATACTAACCCCATAATTATAACATACGCTTATACACATAATAAATCCCGCTTAGTGTTAAATGTTCATACACGATCTATGAACACTAATGACCTGAGAAGGTAGACTATCAAACGATGACGTAAAAATATTTTATATTGGAGAACTAGTTCAAAACTTTTTTGTTTGCTACTTTTTAGTCGGCATTCACATGTGGAACGTGACGTCACAGACACCCAATACTCGGCCGAGAATGTGACAGTCGCAACTAGATAACAGGGTCATTCATAGTAGAATATATATCCGCAGCAATTATGAAAATGATTCTTACTGCATTTAGTTAGTCTAAAATTCCATAACTACCACGGGTTTGGTAGCCATGCACCACTGGTCACGCGTCACTCTTCACTATTGACCACAACGCTGTTCTAGTACGTATTGATGGAATTAATAGTCAAATCTAATACCACCCAAAGACCTCCGGTACGACTTAAAGGCTGCGACAACGGAAAATGACGGCTGATAATGCCCTTAGAATTCCAGAAACGGTAATGATATTTTAACATTAGCCACCCAGACAAGTTCAGTCGGTATCGACATAGTTTGTTAACTCATTCGATCATTTACTGACTGACGCAAGCCACGGGGATATTGGTAATGTTTATCTTAACCGGTATCTATTCTTCGTTGAGCAGGTAACCGGTATTTTCCTGTACTATATCATTTAAATTACTTTATACATTTTGATACGACTTTTCCCAGATTCATATTAATTACAATATAATTAATATGAACTTGGGAAAAATCGTATCAAAATCTCTGAATGGAGATCGTATGTGCGTATAAAAATAATCAAGCAAAGTAATATTTTAGATTTATGTAAAAAAATGCATTCTGTAAATAAAAATAGGTTTGAAGTTAGAACGTTGAAAATATCGATAACGGAGTCTACATTCATCAACACTGTAAAAACAATTATAACAAGGGTTATCAGTCGATATAAATTTTAATTTAACCCTAATTGTTATTGTAATTGTAACTACACTTTTGCGATTGTAACAAGGGTAAAATGATAAACAAATGTCATTTAATTCGATGTACTTTCACACACGAACTTTAAGGTTCGAGCAGGTGTTTTGGAAAATGCATAAATGAAATGTATAAGATATTTAATAGCAGTAGATTCAAATACTATTATAATGATTTGGGTGTTACGATTTGCTGTATAGAAAACAAATTCATTTTACCCAAACATGGTAAATATTTCGATCGTTCAAATAGGAAACTATATAGAAGATAATGTGAATACGAAATATTATGTTATGTACTTAGTCAATTAGGTAAAAACATAATTATAAGTACAACAAAATTACTTGAATAATCCTAAAAATAAGTATAGTTGATAGTATCAGGCGTCATTTTGCGGAAATTCATTGTTATTAAATTAGTATTAATTTACATTGCAACAGTCCACAAACACAATGTATGATGGTATACATTTCTATACATACATAGGACTTCCCTCCCGCCTACAAAGGAAACATACATTTATGATAAATAAAAGTATATACCGACACACATACCGTCACCAACACGTGTTTCTCTCCGAAACAGAGCATCATCAGGGTTAGCTCACCATCATACATTGCAAAGTAAATTAATACTAATTTAATAAAAATAAGTAGCTATAACTAAACAAGCAAATATGACTTACACTTCTAACTGCCAGTTATAATTGCTTTTTTTTTATTGAGCTTTTTTATTGATTACAGTACGATTTAATAATCAAGTTTTGATCGGACTACAACGTGTTAAAGTCCAAGAAAGCTACTCAATTTTTAAATTAGCCGTGTTGTGTGACTGTTTGTGTGTAAAAATAATAATGTCGATATAAGTTATAATATAGCATGGATCGTTATAGTAATATCTTTGGAACGAATCAACCGATTTAAATGGTTTTTGGAGCAATCCAAATGTCCGTTAAGTCTGATTACATTTTAAAGTCGGTAGCTTGGGCAGTAGATTTGATTTTACCGAAATATCCAACCGATTCATTACAAGTTTATTTGAATATTCAATAAATGGCATTAGAAGACGCAAAAAATATTCGTTTAATCGATTCATTCGATAATTATATATCGATGTCGAAATAAATTCGGTAAAATTAAAATAAAATTTTAACCCGTAATTAATTTTAAGGCGCTATACACATTGACCGTATCCATCGAGAAATATTGCAACCCTAACATAAAATAAAATAATTAATATTGCCATCGACCCAGCAACGGAAAACAATAAAAGCATTTGCAACCGACACCTGCGACAATACCACTTGAAAAATAATAAAAACAGAAAACTCTGAACAATAATAACGAAGCGTGCGAGAATTATTATCATTATCAACCGTTGAACGCGGAACATTTTTTATCGAACCATTCACAAATAACCGCCAAAGGGGACCGTTACCACCTGCCTACCATACATGCATAGTCGTATATAGTACATATAGAAACATTGATAAACCATGATACGCCATCGATAGAACATGCAGTGAATAAAATCAAAAAACCGGTAATAAAGAATTTAAAGCCGTGTCCACGATGCGAATATGCACGAACGGGAAAAACTACGAACAGACGTTACATGATAAAAAAAACATTTCAAATTGTTAGAAAAGATACAGCGTGATCCAATCGCAATATCTATGAATATTTAGGAGTACCTTATCATATCTATGCAACTGATGACCTAAACTTCACCTGCAAAATAAACGTACGTCGTGCGACGAACTCAAATATTTAAATTATGCGGTAACCAACACGGTATCTTTTTATTGTATCCTAACGTACTGGAACGTAATCAGCTGAACCGGTTCTGAGGTATTTTTAACGGATAAGACGCGAGGCCGCGGAGGGACGTTCTGATTGATTCACGCAAACTCACCGGCCGTTGGGCGCCGACGGCGAGTGCACCAGCTTCACGGCGAACAGGAACTGGATCGCACACACGAGGAGACAGCAGAGATTGAGCGATAGCGTCAACGCGCACAATGCTAACGTCACTTCGTATACCACTGCGAACTCTTCGGGCGCACTAGTCGCGGGAGCGGATATCTTCAGAAGGAACAGCAGCGCTAGAAGCGCCAGCAGCAAACTCACAAGGCACAACAGAGCTAGCGAAGTCAACGCTTCTTCGGTGGCGGCCCGCGTGCTCCGAGCTCTGGTCGGAGCCGCCCGCGGCTGGAGTCCCGTTGCGTTGCCATTCGCCAGCTTCGGAGGGGACGAGATGGGTATCGGCGCGACGACGGGGACCGGCGCGGACGCCTGGGCGCCGGGGCTGACACTCGCGGACGTGCCCCCGACAGAATGCTTGGAGGAGTCCAGGGTGGACACGTTGAGGGGTAGGTGGTGGTGCGGCCGCCGCGGCATGTTCTGGTAGCGGTGGTCCGCATCGTTAGCCGCCGGCGGCCGCTGAGCATGCTTCAACATGTTCTCACGCCGCGACCCGCCATCCCGCCGACTGGTTCTCAGACATTCGGACCGGTTGCACTGTAACGCGGGCGCTGCGCGCGGCGGTCGCCTCTCGACTGCCCGAGCCCGAAGCCCCCTCGCCGCTTACCTGCACGTAATTATGTCAATCGTACCGGTGCAACGCAGGGTGCACACGAGGAGACATCGACCAAACTCACCCCGATAGATCGGAACACTGGCCAAGTATGTAACATGAGCAACAATATGTAGTTTGTTAGCCTTCGGTTCCTAATTGTTTCGAATTTCAAACAAACAAAATTCAAATTGTTTGTCAACGTAGGCTTAATTGAATTGAGATCACTGTTTTAAAACAATCGAGTCATCGCTTAATATCATTTAACGGGTCTTTTCTGTTGCCTCCACATATAAGGTTTAGGCTTTACTATAATCAAAGCTGTTAAATACAAAGTGTCATACATTTCGAAAGAAAACAAAATAATTTTTATCTATTATTAATGAGTATCGAAATTATCATAATATTAGTAAAAAGCAGTCTGATTTTACGGACCATTCATATCAAATATTTTTTAATGACCATTGAAATTGAAATTTAATGGGACATTTATTAACTATCTACTAACTATTAAATTAAGTTTAATTACATACACATTTTCTGTAAAAAAAAACGCTTCTAATTCGATAGCGCAGTTTAAAAGAAATACATGCAGGCTGAGAGAAATATCAGTATAATAATTGAGAAAACTCAGAGTGCACTCCAGTACGCTGCTCCGGAACGAATAAGTCGAGATGGTAATAGTAAAAATGGATAGGCACACACATCGACTAATCGGCAAAAAGAACACCGACTATTCAGCGTTCATTAAAATTACACAATAAAATATAACACTCAAAATCATGACATTCAGTGAAACTGTTCCTTATCGATAGTGCTCGCGGGACGCTAAAGTATATGTTTGTGATACAAACAACCACTGCCGGTCCTATAACTTATCCCTTACAACTGTTCAATGATCCGTTTATATGTTGCAAGAACTTGTCTTACCTATTGTTACCAAACGATAGCTCCTCGGGGCTAATAGAACAATCTCATGGGTAGAAATTTACACATATAATAAAATTCTAACTGATCGGTTTCTGTGCATCAAAGATATGTAGGAAAAACTACTATCGGGAGTCTTTATCAATGCAATAGAACCTAAAACAATAGTTGTTAGAATTTGTATCCGTTTGTCTGTACGTTTTTTCGCGCTAATCTCAAAAACGGTTTATCAGATTTCGTTAATTAATTAATATTGTAAGTTAATTAATTTCGTAAGCGTCACTTATAATTTACAATTCGTTTCATTTCAGTCCGTCCATAAATTAAAAACTTATTAATTAATATATGTATTTCTAATTCACAGAACGTGAAAAACCCAGATGCTATTTCTAAGCGTAAGATAGTTTTTCTGAAGCGAAGCGAGTGCAGTTTGCTGGTATATATTTGTTTATTAAAATGCAAAAATACGCAGCATAAATAATAATAAGTATACATATTATAGGGATAGATGGATAGATAATTAATTATATGAACCCGCCACTGGACTCCATTAATCGAAGAGTTCCTCAGTTCACTTCTAACGAATTACAAGCAATATAATTCAAGTTTTTATTGCTGTTACTATTGTCACATTTAATTACTGTATTAGTTTTTATTAATCTAGCCGGCCAATTATCAGACCAATTTAAAACTGATTCGGTAGGTAGTAATCGATAAAACCATCAACCCATCGATTGACAATAACCAACTCCTGCCTGAAGTCCTTATAATCGTTATTCAATTAAGAATCCAGGTTTGATGGTCACGTGTGTACGGGACGTCCGGGGTTTCTATCAATATTATCACACAAAGTGTAGTTCGTAAATATTTATTTGTTATATAATACTTGATCTTCCATAATCGACTGACTCTATTTTCATCTTACAACAGTTTTTTATGCTCATAGCAATTAGTCAATTACAATTCAAAATAATTTTGACAAACTTAAAATGTGTACAATATAGTGTGTCTTCTATATGGAATACTTTTAACAATTTATTCTTACATTTTAACATAAGATATACTGACAGTGCTAGGAGTGTTGTACAGTATTCATCTAACTTAGAGATATTAACTTCCGTGTACTAGCAATTTTAATCAAGACAATATTTGAGTCAATACAACATCCTTTAACTTATATATAAAGGATTTATAATTATGGCGCAGCTAATCTAACACGTGCCGTCCGAAACAGGTCAGCATTCAACTCCCGATAGAACCCAATGTTGCATCAATCAGTTGTACAATTAGAGCCAAACTAAGGCTGGTAGAACCCCATTGAGATGCAATCATGTAGAAAAATTAATACGAGGCTCGATTGGAAAGGCGATTTTAAATTTACGTGCAACTTACGAAATGTCAGGGCTTATTACGAAACCATATTTATGTAAAATACTTACGTAATTACGTACTTTGCAAGTACCTTGTTATTGTTAAAAGTATGTGTGGACTAATATTAGGTCTTCGTAGTACATATATGCATGATTCATATTTGTGTTTGTGTGATAAGTTCTTTAAAACCTTTCCAATTACTAAGATAGTTTTGATATTATGTTTTCGTTACACTTAGGTACGTTCATAATCCTATCTTCAAATAAGACTTCATGTATACGTATCTTTAAGGTATTCGCCGGTAATAATATTCAGAGAACAATTCTAATAGAAACCAAACTTACCCGTAAGCGAAGTTCGGTTGTTATTAAGAGGTATGATTCGTGAGAAAGATATCAGCTGTACAACAATTATATCGCATCGATTTGTGTACAATGTTCTAATTATACCCAATGTTTATCTACTAATTTATCGGACATCCAACATACGATTCAACAAACATTCAAACATAAAATAATACATTAAAAAATAATAAATCAATAAAAAGAAGATTGTCGCTTTTATTCGATTAGTAAGCAAAACCTGCATAGTATTTAAAGTTGAGAATGCAGTTTTATTAAGCAGTTTCATCATAAAATAGGACTTACGGTAAGGTAGAGATTACCTTTAATTTAAATCAGACGTACATAAACATGGCTTTCTAAGGAGATCGGGATGCGATAATAACTATTCCTGTTTGAACTTTGTTATCCAATATGTGAGGAACAAACGCCCTGTGACAGTCTAACGTTATTTACAGACATTGAACGTATTTGCAATTGAAAACAGATCTGAATTCTATATGATGATCATAATACAATCTTATCAACAAGTTCGGACAGTTTCAATTTGAAATTCACATGTAGGTACATGTGTATTGTACATACAAGCATTGCAGAAAATTTGTGTCGATTCAGTTTTAGACTTTTAATGTTTCGTCATTATGTGGACAGTCCGACAGTGGAATATTGCCACAGTGTATGAAACGTAATCTCTTGCGATTAACAGTATAGTAACATAATACAGAACTCATTAATGGTATATGTATAACGGCAACCCATGTCGTTGTTTAGTCGGATTCGCTTGACTAGTTTAGGACCTATCGGAAGGCCGAGAGCCCGCTCTTGTCGCGGACGGCTCTTAAAAAAGGACCTCGGGTAGGTCCGAAACTTGTCGGGCCAATCTGACTAACCTATGACGTAAGTAAGCCGTTATGTACCTTTAGTTATGTATTCAGACATTAATATAATATTGCGTGAAACGATTTACTAAACGTTCAAATAAAATAATCGAATCTTATAGAATCATTCCAGTATATATTTTCGTCATTCGATCAAAAAGCTTGAATGTTTTATATATAATTATAAACTCTTTTACCGAATGGCTGCCGTATAACTAAAATAAATAAACATTTTATTGATTAAAAATAAAAGAAATATTTGGTAAGCGCATTAAAAGTCTTATCAAATTATACACTTCATTTAAGGAGACGCAAATATATTTTTGTACAAATTTAAAATTCACACAACAAAAAATATTGTAAAAAAATGCACATAAATGTTTTCCCCCATCTCCTAAACTACACAAGTTACTCATAGTTAAATGGAAATCCTTGATCCGTTTTTAAATATTAAAATTAAAAAAAAAACAACTACGTGTCTATTATCCAAAGATAATACACGACAATTAATGTACCCGTTGAGTGGTGTCACTTAAGTACAAGTCAAATAAGGTATTATATTCTGTTCTTTATTTAAAATCCGTCTGCGTATGAAAATGTGAGTTTCGGAACACTTGCATCATCGTAATTTTATAGCCAATACGGATTATTTCCATTTACTGCTATCCTATCATATATCACACATTTCGTCCACCTTTTGTTCGGCGTCAGCTCTTTCCGCTTCCGTCGGACATCTAAAATAAATATCACACATACTTGCTCAATCGAGTGTAAGGTTCTCTACACACGGCCGGACGACACGTGCCGTGTCCGAGACACCTGTCGGACAGTTGCTTATTATTTAAACTTTTTTCTTACATATGTTCTTTCCATTGAAGTACCGTCCTGGAGGTCTAAACTGAATATTACTGATATAATATAATAATAATACCTGTTCGGTGGGTTATAATATAATTTAGACTTATTTCGCCTATTGAGTATCATAAGAAAGTAACATCTATTTGAGCATAGAAGCCATAGGAATTTAGCCTTAATGGTACTTTTTAAAGTATGGAACTGTTTTGTTATAAAGCGATAAAGCAAAGTTTAATTTCCTATCTGACGTTAAGTGATCACCGCTGCCCGTGCACATCCATAGCACCATATTGACACTGTCCCAGGGCATCGAGAATTCAATACTTGCGCTCTGGCACTACAAACGAAATACATAAAACTTTTATAATATATAAAATAAACGTTAGCTAATCAAAATGATACACAATCTTACCATCATAAAGGAGTACCGTCACGACTAAGTTAGAATAAAGCGCAGTGATATACGCTTTAATTTTTTTTTACCATGATATTTTTTAAATTATATATTGAATTTAACTTATATTAAGTCATTAGTATAGCAGAAAATTACGTAAGTGTAACGCGATATGTAGAGTTATAGCGAACTGCGGAATAAGAGGTTTCGCTCTTAAATCCAATATGTTGACAAGGTATTAGCGAGCAACTGTTTCCCGCTTGACCCCGGTCATATTAGCTCGGTCAACAACTATTGTTGTTAACAAATGATGATTTTGACGACATTATCGACTTTCGTTAGTGTTCCAGCCTTCCGAGATTTCGGGTTCGATACTTTGGATCGATATTGGCTTCGAGGTACTAATGGCGTGCTGTGATGCATATAAGTCTCTTCTTGTGACTGAAGACCTCACAATTCTAATCCAAAGCAGACCGGTGGAAGAATTAGATAGTAAATATATTTATATATTTTTAACATCGCATGGAAATCTCTGTCTCTATCTGAACGCTAAAATCTAAAAATATACTACACGGATTTTCATACAGATATATATCACTAGAGTAAATGGTTCACGAGAAAGATTTAGGTGAATAAGAAACATAAAATGTTACTCTTTTTGATTTCGTTTTAGTACATTAATATAATGTCCGATTGTAGCATTTTAAATAAGCCGTAATGACAGGTGCTTATCTATTGATTACTTTATGTTCTAACCATAGGTATTCTACTGCCTTGTTTTACCGCAAAATGGTAGAGAAAGGGGTTGATACCCAATTAGGAAAAGTGAAAACTTGAAAAGTATAATAAACCCGTGATAAAACTGAAAAACAAACATGTTTCCAGTAGTCACCATTATAGTTATTAGTGTATGATTGTATGTTATTACTAGCGCTACACTATAATAAATCTGAAATAATAATACGATTGAAATAATAATAATAATACCACAGATAAATAAATTCTTAGCACACACCAATTTCAGTGGTGACATATTGAAATCCTTGTTTTTAACTTCCTCATAACTGTAGGTACATATATCGGTCGATCGTATGCGCGTAACAATGTGTAGACTGACGAATCTATACATAGTCGATGTTAATAATACGTCCAGATTTTAATAGCCTCAGTGACCATTTCCCACGACGACTTGCTGTCGGAGACAATTTGCTTACGCGAATAGCCGGTAGCCTTTTAGCCGCGTCGCATTAAGCTGTTTTTGCGATTGACTGTACTTATCATTACTCATTCAAGAAACTTGATCGCTTTTTGTTTTTAGAAAAAGATCGATACTTTCCTAGCAAAACAATTTTGTTTATTGCAAGGAATAGTTATATTTGTAATGCACATTTATTACTATGTATTGTCTCCTACCAGAATAACATAACAGCGCCGTTCTGGGGTTTTAATTTTTCTCAGAATTTAATTAATTGTTAAATTCATTAACTTGTCAACTAATATAATACAATTTTTCCATCTGAAATTTCCGTTGTAAAAGTGGTACAAACAATAATTTGACTGATTTAATTCGTTTTGTTAATTTTAGTACTTAAGTTGTCCATTAATTATTTCAATATACAACGAAGCAACGTGATGGAATATCCTCTAGGACTCCTCAATCAATCAAAAAAACCTCTTCAGTTGGCTGTTTATGGGTTGAAGCCATTCCCTTGATTATATAAATAAAACCAGTCTTAGTTTCTTAGCATTAGGACTAGATAACTAGATGTACTTTGATAAAGAACTATAAGTACTAGTAAGGGTTCTTAGAACTCGTGTAATACGTTTATAAAAACTTGAGAGGACGTTGTCCGCCGCGTTCAATCTTTTGTAGGGTGACAATACTATTACGAAGGTTCTCGAAGGGCCGGCCGAAAAGAGAGGGAGCGGCAGAACACTGCTGACCTTCGTAAAGAACGTAGAACCTTCGAACGAAGGTTCTCGAAGGGTCGGCCGAAAACAATAGTGACCATAAAACAAAAAACCCATGTAGTGATAACATCTACCTCGATCACTTCAGGCAGCTCTCACCCTATGCTTTGAGCAGAAGGCGTACGGCGTGCACGGTCGTCCTTACCTGATCCGCTATATATATATATATATATATATATATATATGATGAAGTAATCCTAATATGAATATTATTATGTTTATTTTTCAATAAAGTAATTACATCATTTTTGAATTTAAGAAGTGGATACATTATATCTAAATCACTAAATTTTGGAAAAGAATGTTATATTGCTTGCAGAGCCTAGGTAAAACAGAATGCTTGTACCAACATTAGATTTGCAAACAGGTAATATAATGGAAGTCGGGATGGGAAAAATGTTTGTAACTTCTTAAACAGTTCAGTGCAGTCCATAGTTCCATTGAAAAGTTTATCTAAAAATGTTTAGTCTATTAATTTTCCTCGGGTGGGGTGCAAGTTTATAGGATGGTAAGTTTGCATTTCTGTCACTGTAAAACATGTAATCAATAAACCGTTTTTGAATACTTTCAATGCACTTGACATATGTATATATCATAATGTGGGTTCCAAACTACAGGGCAATGATTGGACGAATCAATGTTTATAATGTTTTAGATTATAATAATCATGCAACGCAATGCATGGGAGTTCATTTTTAATAAAAAAATCTGTAGCGAATGAAAAAACAAATACTTCAGGCGACGGATGAAATGAGCATTGTGTGGCACATAAATATATTTCTTTATGTACCTAAATTATCCTTAAGATACACGTTTAATGGAAGACGTAGTCACGTATCACAACAAACGGGCTCCGGAGAATGCCGTAAGTCTAGTCATGCCTCCGGTCCAACTAACACTAGTCGGTGTCATGTTAGGGCACAGTGGCAGATATCCATGTCCACTAAGTCCACTGCGCCTTTTAATAAGTTAGTTTTGGATTTAAATCCTGAGAATGTGGGGTATCAATGCCGTCATTCACTACAACGTAACGTGTTATACATTAACACGCATAATTAAAAGAAAGATTAATTAAAGGTACTTTATAATTAATTTTATTTCTACTACTTTATTTTGAATTCTAAAGTAATGGAGTAGCATCACTGAAAGTGAGGTAAATTGCAAATGAGGCACCTGTATTAACATACTTACGTTGAGATTATTCTTATTAAATTCTTAAAAAATTAAATTATTCTAATTAAAGATTATTCTTTACAGTTAGTAGTGGAGTTATGTAGATGTTATAGTTAGTATATGGCCGACAAGTAAAACCTAGGTGTTCAATATATTTATAAATATATGTATATAATTTTATGTATAAATATAAAGAGAGAATCCGTAAACGATTAGATAATTGACAAGTTATCATATGTCCAAAGCACGAAATACATCATGAATAAACAAAAACAACGTATATGAATATAAACAAGTCTATAATTCAAAATTTTTGAAGACCAAAAACAAAAAAATGTAAAAAAAAATACTATAGTGAGGTTCAGAATAGCCCTGTCATCGGTAACTCATTATTATAGGCGTACATATTGGTTGGTAAGTTCTATGAACGCAGCTATATCTGTCAACGTTAATCATTTCAAAATGTCAAATCAATACACATGTCAAAAGCTTAAGGAACGATCTTTTAAAATATCTGTTGTGTTGATATTTTTATTCATTTAGAATAAAAGGTTGTATCTATGACAAAAAAGGTTCAACAACTCAGATTTTTTAAAAATCAAATTCTTAATAGGAAGATGAAGAAAACCTTTAAATTCCTACAATACCACATGTTCAGTAACACACATTTAATACCCACTTACATATTATCGTGTATTGCGTAACGTGAAAGACTATATGAGGTCATTTCGCAGAGATAAAGTTTCGTATTATCATGGTCAGTTACTTTAGTTGGCATTGGCATTCCCGGCACTGTGTACTGTAAATAACAATCGAGTTTTAAAATTGTCTTTGGAATTACGATTATTGGCGATGGCGTAAGTTATATCTAAAATTAAAAAGAAAAATTTTGGCGGGAAACTTTATTTCTACGTGATTCAGATCTAATATGTTCTTATAATAAATTTAAAATATACATCCATTGCATTTTATTAAATAGTAATAAGTGGCGAATGAAGTTTTTTTTTATTTGCAACAAATTGTTTATATTTGTGTTACCTACTTTTATGAAATTTAAAATGGAGTAATAATTTCAAAAGCATTAATAATGAAACGTGTAATAGTTTTGTCGTCTTTCAGTTCCAGTATAATAAAGACAGTAAAAAGCGGCTTCCCCGCATCTTCAACACATCATCGCATTGGCAACACGTCGATAATATTTTTGATTTTACAAAAGGCCATGGGCGGCGGTGACCACTTACCACGAGGTGGCCCATCAGCTCTATTGTGAACCAGTTACATAAGATAATTTAATCAAACAATTTGTCTTTTGGACCTAATTATTATTACAATGTAAAAACAATACAATTGTAATGTTTTAGACGAAAATAAAATTCAAAACCAAACAATTGTACAAATACAAATATTCTTTATTTGTATACCAAATAAAATTACAAATAATGATTTAATAGTTATATCAAATATACAAAGGGCGTCCTTATCGCTAAGCTAGCGATGTCTTCCAGGCAAGCGTTTTTTTTTTGGACAATATTAATATAGATCGTAAAATTGTATTCCTATTCATGTAACATCTTCTAAGCGTGTCTATGGCAGACATTAATACATCGTAACCCAAAATTCAGCAAACATAATATTTAAAAAATAATAATGCTGATATGTTTTCTCCAGGCCAATAATGGATGTGATTGTAGTCGGGTGTGGCGCCGCTGGCGTCGCTGCTCTGAGAAAATTCTATGATGCCGGACTGAAGGTCCTCGGCTTAGAAGCGGATGACAGGATCGGAGGGAGGATCAAGACTGTACAGCTTGGAGACTGCGCTCTGGATATTGGCGCTGCTTGGTAGGTTCGGGTGTTACGTTATGTACAAATTTAGGACATTACACCTTGCGTTTAAGGAAACACTTACATTAATATTGATATGACGTGTAAAACTATAGCTTATAAGCAAAGGATTAAAGGGTATAGATATATGTAAACATGGATGCCTGAAAATCATAGCGTTGCAAACAGTTACACGCAGATTAAAAATGGACTTAGTAATTTCTTTAGTCGTTGCTTTCCTATAATATTAAAGCACCTTTCTGGAATGTTAGTAGAAGCTTGGCCCGTCTGCTTTAATATGAAATGTACATAAAGAAGGATTTCTTTCCATATATATACAATACTTGGAAGTCGCAGGTGGCATGGACACAAATTAATCATCATTGACAATACTACTAAATATGCGAACGCCGGGAACCGCATCCCACTCGACAGTGCAATTTCCAAGTGCTGCAGGGAGCCGAAAACATAATATTACATTGCCATAAACACTTTGTATACCAAAAGAGAACATAAGTTAAAACACATACAGTTTCTAGCAACAGCTTGTTTCAGGGCAGGAGTTTACAGACGTGACCCTAAATTACTCTAATTTCAGGTGTCATGGGGAAAAGGGTAATGTAGTCTTCGAACTCGCAAATCCTCTCGGCCTTCTCGGCAGACCATCAAACCCAGATACGACGTGGTTCGTCAAGTCCAACGGCGAATTGGTGCCGAACGAAACCAGTGATGCCGTGGTCAAAAGCTTAGATGATGAGGTTGCGAAAGCTGACAAGAATAATACCAGATCACTATCTGAGTGTATTAGGAATGCGTAAGTTAGTCTTGCAAATTAAAGAAAACACATTTCTCATAATTTCCAAGATTATTTGCAATTGTCGCCACCTCACATTATTTAAGCTTACAAGATTAGTACCTAAACATGTAACATTTTAAATGTTTATATTAAAAATCCAGTTACTAGCACTTTTTTGAAGACCTAGCCAATCTTCAAAAATAAAGCTTATAAACACTTAAATATAAAATACCATTGCTTGAATGATATTTCTAAGTAAAAGAAAATGATTACTTACTCGTATTTCTTACAATCATATACGAAAGCGCTTCGAAATTAAATTCATTCGAAGTTAGAGTTTTACAAACACTTTGTAAATGTCAAATTATCTATCGCCATCGCTTCAACAAACCCCTACCATCTGTTGTCTTGGAAGAAGAAGCGGCAAGAAACTCCCAAGGTTTTTTTCCAACTAACAGTTACAGAAAGGGCTTACTTCTATTTATGCCTATATTTTAAACTCATGTCCAATCATTCTAATAATGATCTAGTTTGTAATAACTTTTCTTCACAAGAATGCCTTTGACATGAGTTTTGAATTTCCTGTATGGCATTTCCATCAATTCTAATGGAAAATATTAAAAATAATCACAAATTTATCAATCAACACCAGTTTTGCTAAGTCTGAAATTTGGTATAATAAGTTTAGCCGCTTAGCAGTTAATTTTAGAATTTAGCGGTATAACTATACCCAAAATAGCTAGTTTTTAAATACTTTATTTATCTCATAAAAGAAAAAACATCTTTAACGACAACATTATTCGCAGAGCAAAATCCAACCCAATTGTAAAAAAGGACCCTTTAGTGAAATCTTTTGTCGAATGGTACGAGAGGAACAATCATGTCGGAGGCCATTCGGACCCCAATAAGGGCAAATCTTTAAGAGGTTTGGAAGAGAATTGGATATGCGAGGGAGAGTTTATGCTGAACTGGAAAGGGAGGGGATTTAAAACTATTTTGGATGTGCTATTGGTTAGTATTTCAATTAAGAGAGTGGAAATATTTGCAACGATGTAGGGTTGCTATCCTCAATTTCATGAACCTATTAGGCACACTTTATGCAAATAGTAAAGTTCTGTGGAAAATGTTGCCTCATCGAATTGGTTAGTAGTTCAAATTCTGAAGGACCTCTAGTTTTCCAATGATACGTGCATGTTAAATTATTATAATCTATGCGAATAAAGAATATATCTTCAGGTATCAGTCAGACTCCAACAAGATAGTTAAAGGCGTTGATCTAGCTATAGAACAGTTGTTTATTGTTGTTAATTATTTCGAGTGGTATGGACATCACAAACAAGCAAGAATCGGGGACAAAAATTTATCTACCATTTAATGTCCTCCTCGACTGGGAGCTCGAGACCCTTCGCTGCACATTGTGGTCACTATTGACCGAACTTAGGATCGCCTGGTTAGGATACAATTAGTAAGTACATGCCGACTTTTTCACCGTAAAGTCCACATCGTTGTTTGCAGAACAAGTATCCGGACCCGTCCAAAGAGATCCCAGTGGAGATCGTCCTCAACAAAGAAGTTGAGAGTATCAAGTGGCGAAGCACTCGGCCGGGACAGGAGCCCGAGCACTCCTTAGTTCATGTCAAATGCAAGGACGGTAGCCTGTATGCCGCCAAGAGCGTGATAGTTACCATGTCCATCGGAGTTTTGAAGGAAAGGTAAGTAGATCCTTCTACCGAACATTCTAAGTGTTTAATAGGTGGAAGACTGAAGAATATCGCATAGGATTACCGAAGATGTAAACATCAATTTCAAAATATGTTCACCAATCACTTATAAAATACCAAAGGGCATTAAGTGCGTTCTTGTAAACCTGGTTTTAGGATGTTACGAAAACATGTCAATAAATAATAGACAAATATTATTTAATAGTATATAAAATCCACATTATTATATATATATATATATATATATATATATTACATAGTTTAACTATGCCATAAATTGAGTTACACTAGATTTCTTCTCAACAAGGCCGCGCAAATGTCTTCCACGTTACTATGAAGATGAATTTTAAATCTGCTTTCCATAAGTATACGTATTTATTACAGACACCAACAACTCTTCAACCCCCCCTTACCACCAGAAAAAGTAACAGCTATAGATACCCTCCAGCTCTGTGTTTTGGATAAAATCTACATCGAATTCTCCAAACCCTGGTGGCCAAAATCACCAGCCAACTTCTTCATCCTCTGGACTGATGCAGACAAAGCCAGGTTCTCAGGAGACGAGAAGTGGGTGACTGAGCTCTATGGGTTCATGACTGTGGAACACCACCCGAATTTACTCCTAGCTTGGATCTATGAGAGTGGTGCTATGGCGATGGAGAAAGTTAGCCCCGAAAAGGTTAAAACCGGAGTCGTTAAGCTCATGGAAGTGGTGTTTAAAAAGCAATTTAATGTCAGCCAAGTGAAAAGTATATTGAGGTAAGTAAAGTAATACTGGGTTTAATATATTTTTATATATAATATTTGTGTACGTGTGTACTGATTCTGTAAGCTACTGGAACGACTTCCGAGCCAACTAGACTAATATATATATTCAAGGGCAGTTTACGCTTACAAAATACTTAAAAGAGGGTAGACGGCATTTCTTAAGCCTAGTCTTGCTGTAATGATTTTATAGTTTTTTGTTTATATAAACATAAAAAACCTTTGAAAAAAATTTTTGACACTAATGACGTAATCTTTTTTTTTTTATTCAAATTTATATAAATATTTTTATAGGTAATCAATATAGGTTTTAAGCAAACGGTTATTTCAAAATAGTTTGTTTTAGTGGAATTTAAAACATAAAATTAACATACCTCATGATAAATTTATTACCAGGTTTATTCAAGGTATATCGTTACTATGGGATTTGAACTTCCATGTCCCACATGAGGGTCGAAGTTCAAATCCCGCATCCCAAAGTCTTCGAAAGTATGGTTGTATTATAAATAAATTATTTGTAGCATGTGATGAAGACAGTAACAGTTACAATCGCTACTCACCATTCTGACGGAATTGGGGTCACACTCAAAATTGCCATTAATCCTTATTTAATTAGAGTCCTTTGGTAAATCCTCTAAGCTCATCGTGTTTTATTACCTTTCAACAGGTCACAGTGGGCGTCGAATCCTCTCGCGAGGGGCTCGTATTCGTACCGCAGTGTGGCCGCTGAGGAACGAGGTGGAAGCGCGATAGTTCTTAGCGAGCCACTCTATCACGGTACTACTAAAGGGTACGCCATTAAAAAATATTCCATTTTTTAGTTCATACATATGTAAACTCAGTGATTCTGTTTTTAAATACTTTAAACTGAAGAAATATTCTTTTGCCGCTTCTTCGTTCACTTCCACCGTATGATTCAGAACACAGTAGCGCCATCTGTTATCGTGTACCAGAAAGTATCTCCAATTCCTTTTTGTCCTTAAATTAGCGGCCCGTCCTGTGTTCGATTGGATTCCACAATTAATTATTCTACACTTGGTGTGTAGCCTATATCCATTCGGAATAATGTACCTTTCAAAGTTAGAATATTTTTTTCAAATAGTTGTTATGGTTCCGGAGATTACCATCCGTATATACATAAATTCACAAAATTCGCACACTCTCTTCATAATATTAATATAAATAACTTGGTTGGACAGGTTCCCAGTGGTGTGCTTTGCCGGAGAAGCGACCTCCCACCACCGCCACGCCTCGGTCCACGGCGCCGTGGAGTCAGGCTTTCGCGAAGCCCAGCGACTTATTGCCAGCTTTAAAAATTAAACCGTATACTTCTTAAAGCTGACAAGTTGGCATTGACTAGGTGTAAATAAGTGTATTAAAAATAACTTGCATCAATAATCTAATGATACAACGACTTTTTGTTGTCATTTACATTTGTGATATGCCATTTATATAATACATTGAATAAACCGAACATTTTAACAGTCTGTTATTTGTTTGCTGAAAAGTTCAATATGACATAATTTTTGTCACTTGACTACGTCGCAAATGTCTCAAGTTTATTTATTCCGGAGCCCGGTTCTTTGCTAAATATCTCAAAAGCTAAATTACAACTTTACCAAAATAGCGAGATGACTATTATTATCTTACAACCGGTATTTCGTATTTTTGACTTATCTACTTAGATTTTTTTTACCGATTTATCAAAGCAATATTTTTAAAACTGAAAATATTCCATATCCTGTATGAATTACAAGATAATGTTCACGTGTTGCTTACGTACAGGGTTTTTCTTAAAAACTAACGGTGCTGATATAGATATACCAAGTAATGGGTAACGACACTGTAGATTAAAGACGGCAGTATCAAACTCCATTGGCGCCAATACAAATATATTTCATTTCCAAAGAACTTTACGTCACACAATTAATTTTCGTTTCTGTCTCCATAAAAATTGCATTGAACTCATATTGATTTTGTGCAGTGGCGTTTACTCCCCGAACACTGAAGGTCAGAACCAACAAATGAGCGATATGTAGCGCCGGCTTCAAACAGACACAATCGCTTAAAACTGAATTTATAATAAAACGAGGTAATGCTTTATAATAATAATAAAAACAATTATTTTTTTGCCTAACAATTTTATTACAGCAACAAATATCCTTGTAATACTTTTAAAAATAATCTGCACTATTTTGAACTATAATATCAATAAAATTACATCACAAATTATTTATTATTATCTCATTCACAATAAACTATATGTTGCAGTGTATATGTATATTTTTATTTCAATCAATTAACATTTTGAAGAATAATCAATAGGACATACAAAGAGCTTGAAGTAGTCTCCATAAGTTGAGATTACAAAATTTCTCATATACAAACACTTGTCTTGCTCTTAAAATAGTTGATAAATTTCGTATCGATTTCATATAAAATTACAAATTAAATTTTTTTGCGATACACTTTATGGATATTTTTGTACAAATCTTGACTTTTTAAATGTTATTTTACATGACATATGACACCAGCTAGTGATTTATTACCACAAGTATATGAATTATCTTTGTCTTTAAAAATTAGAGTTACTTTAATTAATTTGCTCATCTAAAATTACAATATGGATATTCCTTGTGGGAACGACAATGGACGGACATCTAAAATGACCAATCCTGCTTTTCAATTAAAATATATAACATATAAAAAATATTAAAGGAAACTCTTATGATTATTTTTAATTTTTTTAGTACCTAGATAGAACCTAAAAAGATAAGTTGCCTCAATTTTTTATCCAAGACTATATGTATCCATAAACAATAATATAGATGAATATATGCTATCTCAGTACTCCTAACAGTAATATAGATATAGAAAAAAATTTTTTTTTACCTAAGGAACCAACAATATTCATAATAGACAAAAACTTATGCATCGCTTGGTCACTTCCTCCTGCTGCATGTATAAGGTTCAGCGATTTTCACAGAGCTCGGCGTGCAATTCTATAATAAGAGTACCAGGGTGGATATATAACTTGCCTGGAGAATTGTTCAAGGAACATGTGAACAAAGGTTACGAACAACAAATGTTAGTAACAAAGACATGAAATTAACTTTTATTATTTTATTAATTTTCAGCCGTATTGGGGTGGCTTAGAATATTTCCCCAATCCCATGTTAGCAGAACAGGATGTCGTAAGAGGCGACAGAAGCCAGCCTGCTTGGTGGTAGGGTTTTGTGTAAGGATTATATTATCAATATGATTATTAAGTCATTAATATCATTACTGGTATTATTATCTTTCCGTGAAGCCTGCCTGGCTAGCTACCACCCTCCCGCTTGAATCAGCTGCCAAACGACTCGTCGTGTTCCGGCTGGAGGCTTGAGAGCCAGTACTTTCTATTTTCTTCTCATTTCCTGGCCGACAACGCATCAGTGATACCTTTGGTCTTGCCGATGTCCATGGGCGACGGTGACCACTTACCATCAGTTTGCTCGTCTGCTCGTTTATCGGCTATTAACATAAAAAAAAATCAGCTTTACAGCTTTAAGCTTCACATAAGTTAGGAAAATTTACCTGTTTCTTATCTTCCATGATAAAATACTTATTAGGAAAGATAATAGAAGCAAAACGATAACTTGAAAAGCAAATTAGAGATACTCATATAAATGAAAAATATTGAAATACAATATTCTATTTCATTTGGACATGAAATATATCAACCTGTGAATTAGAGCTGCATTAATTTCTGTTACTGTTGTGTGCTATTTCTGAAGCAAATTTCAGCAATTTTACATTTTCTTTGCTTGCTAAGGACTTCAAGAAGACAATTAAAATCTTATTGAAATGAATTAATTATAATGTAATTACATACAGTTTCGCGTATATGAACATATTTAATGGAATATCTAATAATTTTATTAAATTGACAATTATTCATAAGGTCTTATTTCTCTTATTATTCAGATCTTTTCTAAGCATGCAACATGACATGACATCTACCGGCTATAACCATATCACGTATAAACAACACCAGAATTTATTATCTGTGAACTAATAATGTTGCCATCTTCATCAACGTCACACATAGTGATTTCAACTTCATTATCCTTGCTAACCCCCATTTTATATTCACTTTTCATTTCACTTTCGTTCTTCAAGATTACTTCGAATTTTCTGGGTGTGTCTTCGGTAGGCTCGGCTACCTGCTTGAGGTCAAATTTGAGTTTCGTGTTTGAAAGCGAGTCCTTTGGCCCGCTGTACCCATCGACAATTTTCCGTGAGATCTCCTCAAACTCAAATCTCGTTGTTGTCAGTCTGTACATACCGTCCTCGCTTATCTGGTATCTGTAAACAAAAATGCCTTTCTGTCATAATTTGGCAGGTACTAGCTTAAAAATATACGGAATCGACAAGTGGTTTGAAGATTTCACTAGATTACTACATTTGGTTGAACCCCAATAGTAGCATCTAGATTATAAATTATATAAATTTTCCATTATGTAATTATAAACTAAATGTAATAATATCGCGGGCATTGTATATTAAACTATACCGGGTACTGACGATCTATGTATTTCATATCGATATTTAAGCTAACCTGCAGGAATCATGGTCACGGCGAGATTGTTCTCGGCAACTGGCTCCGTTATGCAGTTATATGGTTAAAATACAAATAATCGTAAGTACCTCTTACAGTTGAAATGTCCAATACTTATACGAATATTGTTCTTTTCCTCAGTAAAATCCATGATTAATAAATTTTGAAATCTTACATCGACTATATTAATATTAATTGAAAGATGATTGAGGGTTAGGTTTCTCAATGGCCATTCCTGTGACCTTCCGATTAAGCCACTGCTTCTAATAATTCAATGATGATATAATGATTCATGTAATTCCTCAGTTTCATATGAAACTTATGAATTCACAATATAAGTATTGTTCTTGGACTCACCGAAACCTACTGTACCCGTAGGGCCACTGTGCACCGTGCACTTTGACTAGGTGTGTCGTAAGCCTGTTCCCCCTAGTGAACAACCTCATCTGTTTGCCCGTGCACAAGTGGCAAGCATATTTCCTGGGAATTTTCTTCTTCCTTTTCAGTTCCCCATCAGAGTCCTCCTCATCCGAAGGTCCAATATCACTGTCCTGTTCCTCCTTGGCCTTCTTAGTGTGTGTTGTCATGTGCTTTTTTAGATCAAATTTTGTAACTGCTCTGAAATAAGTGACAAAAACAAAGATGTTGTTGGAAACACACAAGAAGTAGACAACTGTGCTCTAAATTAGGTTTGGATGGGCATGAAGGAAATATGGATATAAAATAACCCATAACCGTCCCACAGTTAAGCTCGAGTATCCTGTCACAATGAAGATTTAAGGCCATAGTCTGCCACGCTGACCGAGTGCTGGTTGGTGGAATTTATACACCTTTGAGAAAATTATGGAGACCTTCTCAGGTGTGCAGATTTCTTTGCGACGTTTCCTTCACCGAAGCGAGTGATAATTAATTTTTAATACGCAAATAATTTGAAAATTTTAAATGTACATGCAGGATTCGAACTGGAACCTCCAGCGGTGGTTGCACCCTACAATGCTAATGATCAACTCACTTGTACGGGCAATGCGGGCACGCGTGGCTCTTGACGCCGATGTGTCTATAGCGGACGTGATGCGCGAGCGAAGCCGGCGTGGGCGCGGACATGTCGCACAACGCACACGCATACGCGCTCACGTGTTGTCGCATGTGCTCGCGCAGAAGGTGTGCCGTGGCGTAGTACTGCCCGCACATATAACACATGTGACCCATGTCTGGGTTCACGTTCTGAGAATAAATTAGTTACTGTTATAGTAAATAATTATGGTCTACTGCTGTGGCGCATAGCTTCCATATTGCTAAATTTATTTTAGTCATAAAAATAAATCTCAAAATTGATTCTGTAGAATGTTGTACTGAGTTGTATTGAAGTTAATGCTTTATTTCAAGCATCTCCGAATTATACATCTAGTTATCGGGAGACCCATGTGACCATTGCTGTGCACGCATATCTATAACACTAAGGATGTCGCCAATGCGTTGTCAGGCTTAAGTTAAGCCTTTGAATTATTAGAGCAAAAGAATATTTTGGTAACAATGCATATATGACGAGAATGCCTAGAAATAATAGTGCCGCGACAAATTCCGTGAACGTTAAAACATATTTGGTAATAGTCATGTGTGTCAGATTTGCTGAGGAGTTTCTTTCGGTGTACCGTCTCCTCAATGTTAAAGCACTTTTCCGAAACGGTAGTTACAAGCCAAAATTTTCGAGACAAAGATATTTAGAAAATAACCTTTATATATTAACCAAACATGAAGACCTACATTCAGTACGAAGTTGGCAGTAAGTGTGGTGTCTAATAAACGTCACTGACCTGTCTAGCCAGGTGATCGCTGAGCTTCCTGTTGCAAGAGAAATGCCTGCCGCAGTGGTAGCACGCAATCAGCCTCTCCTCTGTATGGCGACGCACGTGCATCGTGAGAAGCACCTTCCGATGGAACTGCATCCCGCAACCACCCCATGAACAGAGGTTCTCCTCAGTGTGGTAAATATGTCTCTTGACATGATCAAAGAATTCCTGGAATTGACGATGATATAAGAGCAATATTTTCTACTGCAAATAACACGTTACAGGTATAAGGAGAATCTTTATAAAACGAAATTATAATTGGGTATAAACGAACACAGGATTGCTTGGCGTGGCACACATAAAACATGTACAAAACAGGTATCCAAACTAAAGCAACTGATAAATCAAACAGCCAACAACTGGTATTATTATCTTTCCCTGAAGCCTGCCTGGCTAGCAACAACTTTTCCGCTTGAGTCAGCCGCCAAATGACTCGTATTCCTGCTGGGGGCTTAAGAGCCAGTACTTTCTTTCTTACCTTTTTCTCATTTCATGGCCAACAACGCATCAGTGATCCCTTTGGTCTTGCTGATGCCCATGGGCGAAGGTGACCACTTATCATCAGGTGGCGCATCTGCTTGTATGTCGGCTATTAACATATATATTACATTATTATATATCCTATACCTGAATAGAGTTGTACTTAACACTGCAGCCAGTCCAAAGGCAACAGTGTGGAGCCAACAAAACTGGAAGTTTATTCCTCTTGCTAGAATCCTTCTTACATCTCTCCAGGTTCAATGTGACTCTTCCGTTGAAGCCAATTGCGAGCAACTTAGCGTGATATGCATGATAGTTCATGTGACGCACAATTTCATAATAGTCCTTTGTACTGTGACCGCAGATATTCCACATGCACGTATATTGACCTAAAAACATTTTATTTTAAAAAACAAAAGTTTCTGTACTTAATGCCATTCCTTTGATATACAGTAGTTACAGTTACATTTTATGATTCATGTTGGTCAAACCTCACAAATACAGTATTTACAATATTAACTAGATGATTATGATTAAAACCATTAATAAACCTCTCCAAGGGCTTAATACTGGTGATTCTACATTATCACTACACTATCACTAGGTATAATTAATTAGCGAGCTTAGAGAAGAAAGAGTTTTAAATGATACCCAAATTTATTTATAATTTTTAGGGGAGAGATGCTCCATGAGTCTAACCCAACCCTCACCTGTTTATGGTACACCCTAGTGAACAACTGACATCCTGTATCATGCTCCGACAGTACTTGTGTTTGCTTGTAAGGTTGTTTACCTATCTGACATATATATATGACCTATATAAGACACCATAAACATCTACAGCCAAGAACAAACATTTATCTATCACATAAATCTCTGTTCTGGCTGGGAAGCAAATCAAGGAACCCTTCTCCGCAGCAGGGTATCTATAAACTGGACTATAGGGTGGTTAGATTTTAATAAAGAAATTTGGACAACAAATTGATAGCCCGCCAATATTATGGAAATCAATTAGTGACAGACCACTTACCATGAGATGGCCTATCATCAAGCTTGTTGGCTGTTAACTTCATATGTCTATAAAGACTCACCATTTTCACTGCCACCAAGCACTGGTGTGTGTTCAGCAACGTGCTTTTGGAACAGTTCATAGTCTGTAAAGTAGCATTGGCACTCTTTCCATTCACATAGCATTCGCAGATTCTCTACTCGCAATTTGCGTATAGGCTTAAAAAATAAAGAATTTTTCAACACAATTTCAATTTTATATTTCCCTTTTAAAATAAACTAAATTCATTCATATTACTGAAAACATACAACAAATATTTCATTGTGTGATTACTAACGCACTAAGTTATTAGTATTTCAGTTGGCTCATCCTAAAATACCAATTTATTTAGCCTTAATAACTGTTGTTTCATCAACAACAAGCTGAAATACCCGAAGCTAGTGGGACGAAGGATGTATGGAGACACACTATTGAGAACTATAAAAAGGATCAATTTGAAAAATTTACAATAATAGTAAATTATGTAAAAAGTACTGTAATAATGTAATAGTAATTGTTATAATTATTGTAATAATGTAGCAGTATTGGGGCGGCTTATAATACTCCCCCAACCCCATGCTGGCAGAGTAGGGTGTTGTAAGATGGGACAGAAGTCAGCTTGCTTAGTGGTAGGGTTTCACGTAAGGATTAATAATATCAATATCAATTATCATCAATGATATTATTAAGTCATTAATATTATTAGTGGTATTATTATCTTTCCGTGAAGCCTGCCTGGCTAGCTACCACCCTCCTGCTTGAGTCAGCCGCCAACAACTTGTCGTGTTCCGGCTGGGAGCTTGAGAGCCAGTACCTTCTTTTCTTCTCATTTTCTGGCCGACAATGCATCAGTGATACCTTTGGTCTTGCTGATGTTCATGGGTGACGGTGACCACTTACCATCAGGTGGATTGTCTGCTTGTTTGTCGGCTATTAACATAAAAAAAGATGATCAATTTACAGCTTGATGTTACGAAAGTTGTGTGTACTATGTAATACTAAGTTCAAAG
>PDGT01000054.1:2407785-2494759 GCA_003671415.1 Megathymus violae
GGGGGGAGATTGATGCCTCTTAGGAGAATGAACTTTTTAGGGTGAAGCCAACCGCTAATTAATAACAACCTATGTAACTGAAAGGAAAGGAAAGTTAGGTTAGGATTTTATTATTTAAGAAGTACAAGAAATTCCACACAATGGGTTTCAGTCCATATCTATCACATGTCCCAGTGACTATGACCTAACTTGTGTGGACAGAAAAAAACCCTCGCTGCTGTATGTTCATGTTTTGATACTTTAGGGTTAGGATAGTTTTTTTTATCGAGAATATTGCGTCCCCTAAAAAATTAAAGTGACATATATATACTCAGTTTGAAATAAATATTCCAACACAGGTATTCAAGGTTAAAAAACATAGTGTAGATTAATAAGAGTAAGCATGGATGTCGAGATGTGAACTCCACGAACTGTCCTTGATCAATACAGTGGAGTTCAGCGTAAATCTCGATTAAATGACATCGTTTGGACAAAAATATTTTATGTTCAAAGAAAACATTAAAAGTCGTATACCACTTTCAAAGGTTTCACAGGAGGTTCGTCGACGCCAGAAGGAACCGTAATATCATCATTGTTAGCCGACAAGAAGAAGTTTCTGCGCTGCGCATTACACTCAATGATAAACTGAATATCGTTCTTGTTCTGCCTTGTCTTCTGCGGCATTAACTCGTTCTGTTTTTGAAGCCAGTCAACGCAGCGAAGAAGTTTACTTTTCCCGGCCATTGGACCCACCGACTGTTCTTCAGCTCCCGCCATTTCTAAACTTGTGTTTTTGATGACTTCCAGTACTATACGAAGTGTTACAGCAAATTGTACATTATATTACAGGGTATTTTAATATGCTACTACATATTATTACCACCTTACAAGTTGGTAACGGGTTTTATCGAATGAAAATTCAATGAACCCGATTTAATTATCTGCCAAAGAAAAAAATTTATTTACATTAATAATAATCACAGATTACTATATTTGTGATAATATTGGTAAGCATTGTACTGAATAACTGTCATGTCATTTCAAAATTTTATTGTCATTGTCAGTCCAACATCAACCTTCTGTCTTAAAATTATCAATAGTCACAGATAATTACAGATACAACATTTACCTGCTTTTACAGATTGGTTAGATTAAAAATACCATTTGACCTCTGCAGGTTCAGATTATATACATATAAGATCGGGCCATAGATATAATCATTATAGTATAATTTTTTTCTCCGTGCAGTTTGGGTCATAACCGGCTAGGGCGGTGAGCATGTTGCGTGGACGCAACGCCATTATCGATAAAAACAAATGAGTCATCGAAGGCAGGTGCACGGCGGCGGTGTACTTTTAAAATTGTAGACGTTGAAGTGTTACTGCATGAAGCAATTTCGAACGTTTCGCAAAAGAACTGGGAAGATTGTGTGAAGCATGCAGAAAAACTCTAAGATGAAGACTTGAAGAAATCTCATCTGGTAGAAGAATTCGTAATTCATGTGAATGACGATGACTCTGATATAGAATTTTAATGGAAATACTTTTAGATTTAATTTTAGATATAAGTTATAATCATTATTATCTTTTTTGCTGTTCAATTGAAACTTAGATATAAATATTTATATAGTTGATAGTATCTGGCGTTACTTTGCGAAAATTCGTTGTTATTAAATTAGTATTAATTTACTTTGCAACAATCCGCAAACATAATGTATGATGGTATATATTTCTATACATGCAAGAAACCTCCCTCCCTCCCACAAAGGAAAACATGCAATTATGAAAAAAGTATATACCAACACACATATTGTCACCAATACGTGTTTCGCTCCGAAACAGAGCATCATCGGGGTAGTAGACTCTACGAGTGTTAACCGCAAAATGAGCTCCGGCTTCTTTTTTTTTGCGCCTAGAAGTTGGAAAAGTGCTACCCTCTGAAAAAGCGCGGGAGGGGGGTGGTGAATGCTCATAGCATACCAGCGCAGCCGGCTCCGCTGGTTATGTGGGACTTCCGTGAAACCTAGGGGCCTACCCACTAAACACCATCCAAGTTGGCTTTGGCCATTTGGCTTCTAAGCCTTCGTTGGATGCGACCCTTCTTTAGGGAAAGAAGCGTGCTGGCGGCACTCCCGAGGGAGCGTCCGCTTTGTAGTTTACACTGAAGGTGTTGTCGGATGGAGAGATTATGTGTCATCTTAAGGATGCCACTAACTGTTAAGGTTTAGAGCTTTTGACTATGAGCTGCAAGTCGGCAGTCCAAGTCAGACGAGAGCTTGTCGGGGGAATCTGAGAGGGCGTTTCTCAGCCTCCGGATTTGATGACCTGTAAGACGAGGGACGGTGTAATCCGCTGCCTGCCTGATTAAGGGATTTTTATGTTCCTCTGAGGACTTAAAAAAGGTAGTACAATAGAATTTGAAGGTTTGTTATCTAATCTTGTTATTGATAAGACCAACTCGCTGACAGGTTATCTAATCTTGTTATTGATAAAATAGTATGAATCACCGGTAAAACCGTCTTTGACGTAATTTGCTATGATGTTTTGGTTCTAAGACTTGACATTGACTTTTAGCACAAGCTTAAATACGTCTTACGGAAAAAGTGTACTTGGCATTTCTTTACGAGTTTGAATCTATAATGAAAAATATTGTTGACGAAAAAAATTACTTACATAGCTTGCAGAATAAAATACGTAATCGATGTGTTTCGGTGAGCTGTTAACATTGGCTGGATTCAACAATCTTCGGACTTCCAAACTAGCGCATATTAGGACACACATAAATATTCAGAAGTCGACTTTCTCGACTAAGTAGTTTCATGTATAGCTAACTGTGTACATTATGTATTATTTACAGTACTGTAGCATAATGAAGTTCCACGCTAAGAATAACGTAAGTCTTAAATATAATTTTGAAGTATATTATTATAAAGTGATTTAATTTTTTTAATGTTTATTATGATATATAAATTATAGTAATAGTACATTATGCTACACTCGGTCTAATACATTACGATCATGATTTTACAAGTTCGAATTTTACACAAAGAGAAAAAGCTGGCAACACCAGTATTTTATTTGCCCTTGTCGTTTTCGTTCATCTTGAAAAACTTGACAATTCATTAAATAAAATAAAACCGTGCATGTGAGTAGAGCGCGTGAAGTGTGGCGTATTTGCGGCACAGCGCGGGGCCACACGTTGCCACATGTACTGACCTCTTTATTTTTATTAATTAAGTAAACAATTAAAGTTCAGCGCTTTATTCAAGTCTGATATATCGCGGTCGACGGACTGGAGGTCATTTTTCTCCGGTGCTGATGAAATCAACCATTACTTTAGAAGTAGTGAATAAATTAGATAATCTCGCGTTACCTTTAACTACCAGGATGCCGAACATCAAGGTTTTTAGTGGAAGCTCGCACCCAGATTTGGCGCAAAAGATCGTAGATCGGCTTGGAATCGACCTCGGAAAAGTGGTAACCAAGAAGTTTAGTAACATGGAAACGTGTGTGGAGATCGGAGAATCGGTGCGTGGGGAAGATGTTTATATCGTTCAAAGCGGTAGCGGCGAAATCAACGACAATCTTATGGAACTATTGATTATGATAAACGCGTGTAAAATTGCATCGGCGTCCCGCGTCACAGCTGTCATTCCCTGTTTCCCGTACGCGCGGCAAGACAAGAAAGATAAAAGCCGAGCGCCGATCACCGCCAAGCTCGTTGCGAACATTCTCTCCGTGTCCGGCGCTGACCACATCATTACTATGGATCTTCACGCTTCTCAAATTCAGGGCTTCTTCGACATCCCCGTCGACAACCTCTTTGCAGAGCCTGCCGTCCTAAAATGGATCAAGGAGAATATTCCAGATTGGAAAACTAGTATCGTTGTGTCTCCGGACGCTGGCGGAGCTAAAAGAGTTACGTCCATTGCTGATCGTTTGAATGTGGAATTCGCTCTCATCCACAAGGAAAGAAAAAAAGCGAATGAAGTTGCCTCTATGGTGTTAGTTGGTGATGTGAAGGATCGGACGGCTATTCTGGTAGACGATATGGCAGATACTTGTGGAACTATCTGTCATGCAGCTGAGAAGTTAATAGAGGCTGGAGCAATTAAAGTGTATGCAATATTAACTCATGGAATTTTCTCTGGACCAGCTATTTCCAGAATCAACAATGCTTGCTTAGAAGCGGTTGTGGTAACAAACACAATCCCGCAAGAAAGGCACATGCAAGAGTGCCCTAAAATACAGTGTATTGATGTCTCTATGATGTTGGCTGAGGCTGTACGTCGCACACATAACGGAGAATCCGTTTCATACCTATTTTCTAATGTTCCATACTAGCTTATCTTTTGTTTTTACTTACATGTAGGATAAGGTCTCCAACACTATCTGTATGGCTTCAGAAATTATGTCCAATCATAACTGGGCATGCTTATTATTGATATTTTTATGACCTAATAGTTTAGCCTGAAATTTGTAATGAGAAACAGTGATATTGTTATGAGTATTCATGATAGAAGAATTGTTGGATACCTACTAATGTAGTTAGTTTTAATCTCATTAAGTTTAATGATTTGTATTACTGCAAATCTTGTTGAATCCCACTGGGATTTAAGGCTTCTATCCATCAAATGTAACAAGCAAGAATTTGGCATCTAATAGATCTGAAAAGAGATCACAAAATGACAACTATGCTTATGTTTGATGGTTAGAATGACTGTGGTTCCAGCATTGGACAAGACAATTTATTTTGGATGTTTATGGAGTCCTAGCAGATACTCATTAGGCATCATTTTCATAAAAATTTATGTGGTTTAGTTAAAAAAATAGTTAAATATTTTTATATCTTATTAATGAATTTCTTTTTAAATAAAATTAATTAATTAACAATGGTCAATAATGAACAAGTGCGTTTGTTAATTTCATGACAATTATTTTGTAGAACAGTAGAACCATTCCATTAAACCATTGATTTAAAAAATCTTGCATTTAAAGGATAATAGCTTGTCTATGATTGTTTTTTAAACATAACTCTTATTTCTTTTTTACATTATTTTTAAAAGAGACAGAGTTTTGTCACTTATATAAATTAATAATTCATAACTCTTAGAATAGTATATAAGAACAGATTTTCAAATGTATTAAATTTTAAGTGATTTTTAAAATGTACAAGTGGCCTTTACTGGTGTATATATTTACAACAAAATTTGGAATTTCAGAATTTTATATATATTTGAAAGTATTGAAACCTGATGCAGTGCACTTTACTATGTAGTGAGTATATTATGAAGCAATTTGCAAATTTAGTTTTATTTTTCATTGGCATAGATAATTTTATAGAATTATGAATTTGTTTTTCTTGTGCTAGATACAATATTATTGTATATTCGGTTTATATATAGGTATTAAGACATAATAAAAACACTCAAGTGTTTGTTTGCTTTTCATAAATGCCCATAGATATATTATGTCTTATGTCTTAATAATCATTAGCAATTATGTCACAGGCCAGTAAATGGTCACCGCCAACTATGTACTTCTGTGTCGGCAGAGTTACCGATGCTTTGTTCGCCTTCCATCGAAGCGAATTGAAATATATGACAAAAATCATGATACTAATAAGAGGATGGTATCTGGCAAGAGATGTGAAAACCTTACCCATGCACGCCTAAGCCCACAAACAGCGACATTATAGGGGGAAAATATTTGAAAGTCTGCTTTTGGGTAGATCACTGATTACATAAAAACATTTTTGCCTCTAACCGCAAGGGGAACGTGAACCAGTGCCTCGTTTGATGGTAGAACACGGATCATCCCTAACTGCTTCTTAGTTGCAGTGTTTTATATGCACATGGCTGGAGCCACTGGTGACTGAACGAAATGGGAGGTTTTTAAGCTAAGAAAACAATAGTTATATACAGACTCATTTGAGGTAAATGAAAAATATTTATTTATTTATTCTTTATTGCATTCACCTTATGCAATATAATGGATACAAAGGGCGAACTTAATGCCTATTGGCATTCTCTACCAGCCAACCCGGTGTGACGGAGAGAAATGCAAGGTAGGTGTTACAAAGACTATGATAAAATACACAAAATCATATTACTCTAAAAACTAAAATAATATACTTATAAATAAACGACAACTTTCAGTATATACTAATGTACTCTGTGTCGACAACCTATGAGTTGAATGATACATTGAACAGATGTTCCCGCAATAATCTCTTAAAAACGAGTACTGCTACATCTGAGGAGAAAAATGCGAAAACCTCCTCGTTTGTAAACGTCGCTGGTTATATAGACTAATTTTAATTATAATTCTTTTTTGTGGATTGATAGACGTATTTTTAATAACTTGACATTCGTTTCAGCTTTAAAAAATAAAAAACATTGCAGCTAGTCTAAAGTCTGAACTGGCGGCCCAATCATAAAATAAATAGAAATGTGTGTGAAATGACTGGAGTCGAATTTCTAGTTTCAGTTTTTTATGTAATTCATCACTACAACTAAATAATGAAAACTGGTAATTAAGAGCTGGAATATTAGTAACAATAAAACTTATCTGATAGGGTGAAACAAGAACAGGTAATGCAACTGGAATTGAAGAATAATGGACATAATTTGTAAGTTACATTAAAATTTGTGCTTACAGCCGCCTGCCTATCTCGGTCACAGGTGCGAAGTTACTTTTATGATTTAAATTGGAACGAATAAAAAGGTGCTTCAAATCTGGCATTGAAAAAGGTACCTTATAGCACAGCTAGCCTAGTTTGAAAGTCGGTCTCTCACGTAAGAAGCCAATTTCAAATCTATGTCCTCTAATTTTGTTGGAATTTCTGTGCGTACTTATTTGAAATAGAAATTATTTATGTAATTTTTAGTGACCACAAAATATCTCGGTAGATAGGTACTAAAAGTGAAGTCAATGCATTCTCTACTACCTATTTATGGGGTAAACTATTTTTAATAATTATTATATGTATTATGATGTTCTTTTAATTATACCACATTTTGTCTTCTGCCAACCCGCATTTAGCCAGCATTCGGGTATGATGATGAGACTAAAATCGCGTAGTGAGATAAGTTTGTTTTATAATTTCTCTATGATATCAAAAGCTGTTTTATACTTATTTTTAATTATAACTCTACAACAAAATAATACAACAGTGCGATAAAAAATATAATTAAAGCCCAAACTCAACAATCTGTGTTACATCATGTTGCTATCAACATGCCAACTGACCCTAGGTCATTGTGATGAGGAGATGTTTGTTAAGTGGGTGCGTCTGATGAAAACAGTTATTGTCTGTAGATGATTACGTAGGGCGTACATATTGATAATAAAAGTATGTATATTTACTGGCTAAATTAATTAGTATGACGTGACATAAGCAGACCGCAGACCACATAGGCAATCGAAACCAATAACAGTAAGGTAACACGTCCTTGTTCCCTGATATTATTATAGGATAGCAAAGCTTTTGATATCTTTGGGATTACGGATGTACATGGGCGGTGGTCACCGCTCACTGTCAGGTTGTCTGCTCGTTTGTCGGTTATTGGCCATACAGAAATTGTATTGGAAATTAAAACTTGTTCCATTGAACGAAAACATCGTAAGTAATTCAGTTTATCTGAGAGTTCTCCACAATGATAAGAAGATATGTGAAAGTAGGCAATTGTCTGAGAATTAGTACCACTGAACAGATAACAGTGCAAAATAAAGTCTTAACTATTTGCTACAAGCGATCAAATTTTTTGTTAGTGTTCGAGAGAAATCGATTGATAACGGTGACTGATGACATGCTGTCCACGTTGTACAAAAAAAAGGTAATCTGGCTGATTACACATCCATAATCATCTGCTATTATTAGATACTGTTTCTTCCTATTCGGAGAATATATTCTGCCAAATCGAACAATTACTTAATGACAATAGTTATAGTTAAACGTAACAAAATAATCACTATTGTTTTTAAGGCATAATTATTATAATATAAACCTTAATTTAATATTATAACACTTTCTACAGAATATTATAAGAATTCCTATATAATAATAGAATGACGGCACTGTATACATTTTTTATGGTTTGGATAACTAGCTTTTGCAGGATTGATATTCAATCATACGTATGTTCTTTGTATCTGTAAGTAGAAAAATAAGCTCCAGAAGTTCTTGCCGCTTCTCCCGACTTGTAGTATTAGGTGTCTAACTTTTTAGTTCTCAATAGGTACTGCTAATATCTTATATTTTTAAAGTATTTCAGTAACAGCGTTGGATATCATTTCTCACTTCGCATTCCTCATATACCTCGGTTCCTCCTTGAATTTTATAGTGTGAGAGATAAATACTGAAACATAGATAACAGTACTTTTTCTTTACGGTTATGTTGTTGACATCGCACCAAGATATGAGTCTATTAAGGTATTCCTGTAATAGGGCCTAAAATTTTTAAAGGTTGTTTATGGCTTTATAATTTTCAAATCACCGGCGAACAAGCTTCGGAATTATGGATCCAAGTCGTAATACCATTTAAAAAAAAATAATAAAAATACATTTTTCGCTTAAAAACATTATGCAAATTTCCTCATATATATTTGATCATCGAAGCAAGTGATACCCAATTAATTACTAAAATTTATCTACTTAACTAGAGATGCGAGCTGGGTTCGAACCAAAATTTGCTGTGCGAGAGGTCAGTATTCAAATCACTAGACTGTCAACATTCTTATAAATAAGTTTTTATTCCTAATTCGATAAGTAACGTCTTTAAAATATAGCGCCGTAGTTGTATGCCCATGTCAGTGACTGAAATTCAAACTCAGTAATAACTACAACAAATAATGATTAACTTGAATTATTTAACAGGAAAATAAAATTTAATGATTACACTCAATTCACATATTCATTGATTAACATTCATAAAGACGTTTCAGTAATTGAAACAAACAAATTTATATTAATCAGTAAAGGTTTGATTTATATTCAGTGGTAGGTACAATTTTTTTTAATAAGTTAATGGTAAGTGGTGATGGATTCTAAGAGTTAGCTTCAATTTTACCTGGTTATGCTGAATATGCTCACCTCGTCATAACTCATAACCATGGTTGAGCTCTTTCAACACACGGTTGGACATAATATGGAATTGAGTGGAGATCGGAGGCTCTTCTCACAATGAGCATAGAGATAGTACAAAATTTTGGTCAAGTGCGGATTAACAAATTTCTCAGACCTTTGGAAACATCATGGACAATTCCCAGATCCGTAGGTTCCTAAAAATTTTTCCGCCGGCGTAACATAAAATCATTTTTTTTAGGGTAAGTTCACGTTTAATAACCAGAAATTAAATCGAAGATTCGTAATAAATAAAATTATTAAGTGGAGTCCGTTAAAAACAAAAGACAAGCATTGAGGATCTTTGACGCAATCAGATAGCCCGTGACCTCTCGTAGGCCCCCTAAAGATAAATATTTATGAGACATCACAACATATTGTTATTTACTTATAATAGTTAGAGCGTGATGTAGGAAACTTATTTTGTATCCAAGTTTTCATTTAACATAATTATGATGACATTGTAGAATGACACGTTCTTACGGCTTTTAAAAGTGGATTCCCGGTTTCCTTCTTGCTGAGAACACGTCCTTTGACCACCCCCATTCACAGTTTTGGCTGCGACCGTAACAGCCGATCTGCTTATATTATAAAAAAAAACCCTTGGACACACCTTTTTGCCCTTTGATCATAATATTTACGAACTTACTGAAAATTGTGAGAATACGCTTGATATGCGGATAAGGTGAATTTTCTTGAAAAAGTTTGAAACTCACATGATACCTAATTTATGTAAACATTGACTAACTTCTGTACAAGGATTCCTATTTCGTAAAAGGAGGGACACAAGATAAAGGTAATGAATATCTAACACAAAGGTATAAACATTTAATGTTCATATATCTGCCTCAGCCGGGAGCCAATTCGGCACCTTCGTTCCCTCATGCTTCATTCGGCAAGCAGGATCACTACCAAATGGGTTATAGCCGCCAATGGTAATTGGGTTTGCGTAAAATTATAGCTATCCTACGGGAAAATGACTTTCTTTACTTTGTAACAAATGTTGAGATCAGTTTCTGAAAATGAAACGCATCAAAATTCCTTCACGCTGCGACAAGGTTAACGCAGGACACAAGCAATGATGAGATTTTTTATAAGCTACTATCGTGAGTGTTATTTCATTGTTACATGCCAGAAACAAAACTACAAGAAACTGAGAAATGTTAATTATAAATGAAATAAATACATTTAATGTAGACACTACGTAAACGGGCAATAAATTCTATAAATCATATTAAAATTGCTAAACAATCGACGTTATTTCTAAATATATATCCATCGTACCGTGATAATGTATATCAATGCAGATGTATTTGCGCGCGTAATAAGATTCTGCGCAAAACTTTAAAACTATATTTATGCACTTCGCAACAGAAGGAATGCGGTACCTATACAAATTTTTACACGCCGTGAACCACATAGCACAATAGACGAATGCGGGCAAGGCGGCGGCGCGGAGGTACGGCGCAGGGGGGTGAGCAAAACAAGTGACTATCGGATCGGTCAGTCTTGCTTCGTTTTTTTTTTCATTGTTACAAAATAACAGTTATAACAAACAAATTATATTATTATTATATTATTTATAAAGTTATAACAATAATTATATGTAGAATGTGAATGACCCTGGATTTTTTTCGCAAATACTAAATATCAAGATAATATATCAAAAATAAATAGATAAATAATATCAAGATTTAACAGTTTTTCCTGTTTTCAATGACTGTAATATCGAAGCTATCTAAAAATATACGCGATACACTAAACATTATTTTTTATATCTTGTATATTTATTAAATTTATGACATTAAACCGAAAAAAAACTTACAAATTTTGATATTTTTATATACAGTTTAACTATTATAGTGTGACCTTTGAATCGATTAAAAAAATTTCTATTTGAATTCGATATTTAGAAGTTTACTTTTTAATAAGGTGCCGATGCAACTTTACAAGTTAAACATATATTTCAATAGATAACATGTAATATAGTGTCGAAAATTTTCTACAATATATGAGCGAGATTAATGGTCGAGTATGTCACACTATTTTTAAATAGCTTATTTAGCTCAAATACCATACTGTTTTTTTGCAATATCCGATTATATTGACACAACTAGTATGCTTTAGACCTATAGGCCGCATCGACCTTAATATTCAGTGTTGTCAACGTAAATAAAATTAACAATTAAGCAGACGTAAACAATTTAATTAAATTAGTGGTGAGCGTGGTGCGCTTGCGCAGCGGCCTTCCTCATCTGCGTGAGGACATTGCTCATCTCTTCACGCTTCCTCTTGGCGCGGATGTGTGTGCCGAGACGTCGCTTCAAGAACTTCAGTGCTCGCTTATCCTTTGACACCTGGAATGGATAAAAAAAAACACGCATTATTTACTAACATACAGATAGGCTAAGGTAAGCAGTTTTGTGTATTCACGAGATGTGTGAGCGGGCAGCTTCTGAGCACTATCTGGTCTGTGAATGTTTATTCTCAGTGTGGAATTTAAAGAGTATAAGTTAACTTTTGGATTTTTCATATTTAAGATAAAGAGTGCCAGTAGCTCATACACAAATATATATATTTTTCCCAATTTTAAGTCTCCCCACATAGATAAGATTTTTATTATGAGGTACAAGTGGTCTATCCATCTTTAAGTTTTAGCCAATCTGCTTGTTGCCACAAAATTGAGAGTTGGTTTTTTGTGCAAAGAAATAAAAAAAAACATTTAAATAGAAATAAATTGATTTCTGAAAAAAAGAATGTTGCACCTTGCCAACCTACTTATAACAAGTGTACATTGAGTATGGCTATAAATAGTACTATTCCAAAATATGACAATAACATTAAATGTAACATATTAATAAAACATAATAGCAGAATAGTAGAGCTAGTGAAATGTAAAATCATATATATTACTTGTATTAATGATGAAAACCTATAAATAAGGAAACCTACATATATGACAGTTCTGTATAATGCTCCTAAAAATGTGTAATTTGTGCCATCCTACATTTAGATAAATGGAATATTTAACATCATTCTGACCACATTAATTCACTGGGTTACAATTTACATTCATGAAATTTCATGAGAAAAGTGACAGACAAACTGCATTAAAAGCATTTATCAATATCAATTCAGTTTTCTTTTATGAAAAATATGTTATATGTACTAGTGTCGAAAGGTTTCTTCTGATATTCAATAATTATTAAGTGATGACAATTATAATCAAGAGCTGAATGTAAATAGTTGTGCTTGCCATAAAATTCAATTCAATTCAAAATCATTTAATAATTTCGTTATTATGTAAATACACTTATGTACATTATTTTTTGCTTCTACTACCAGAAGGAGAAGAACCTCCTCAGCAAATCTTTTAAAACACATGGCAATTACAAAGTTTTAATTTGCACAGGATTGGCTTCGACATTATGGTTTCCAGGCATCCTTGTCATTAGTATATTTATGTATAATATAATATCCTTTACCTATAAGCTGAGCTTTAATGCATTGTTAAAAGTTCAAATAGATAACTCGCATATCAATTTGAGAACCTTATTGTAAAAACTAACTCCAAGCCCCATAAACAAACATTGAAGGCAATATGCAGATGTATTCAAGTTATGCCTATTTCTTTTTGCATGGTTGTGTGTATTTTTCTGCTTGTACATATTTTAATTGTTTCAAATAAATACTCAAATACTATAAATATATTGACAGGCTATGGTGAGTACACCAATTTCTTTAAATTTTTCCCTTAAAAACTCAAGTGACTAATCAATATTTAGCTCTCATAGCTCATACAAATATCAAATCAACATTTACTGATTTACCCCACATTAGGATACCATTAGACTATGGAAATAGGTACTATTAAAAAAAAATCTAGTTGTTTTTACATCCACAATCGGTTTTATCTTTCTAATAGTGTAAACAGGCCTAAGTGTACCTGCCAGAACCAATATATCATTCATTCATCTGCCAACTGCATTCTATATTGTTCAACTTGCTTGATCTCAGGATCACACACATCACATGTAGTAAAACCCCTCACTGGTCACTAACACCTAGCTTAATGGAAGATGAAACTTTACTAAAGGCTAATTATTACTTTAACCAACGTAAAAACAACACACAAGTATAACATATCAGTCACAAAATATACACAAACTTATTACCTTCAGCAATTCCATAGCCCTTTTCTCATATTGTGCATGACCAACAACTTCACGGACCAGGTCTCGCACAAACTTAGAGTGTTTGGTTTGAAGCTGAAATTATATGAATATATTTTGTAAAAAGCATAGAAATAACAATGTCACTGGTATTAGAAAATACTTCGATCAATTTCTTAACTATATAAAATGTAAAAATTAAGTCTTCTTCAGTCCAAACATGTTAGTCTCAAAGCGTAGAGCATGGAGTTTCATGTGATTTTCTAAAATATCATTCATATTATCATTTACATACACAAGAATAAATTACTGAATGCAAGGATCGTATTTTTGAAACGTGATGTTTACGAATTATTTATAGTTGTACTAATAAAATGTAATGAGGAACGAATTTACGATGAACAATGAGCAATAACAGCAACATCTAGGAAGCCAAGATTAACAAAAGCAAATTACGAAACAAAATTAAAGAGATAACTACAAATCTTTGTTGTTGTGAATATAATCGTCACTTTTGAAAGATTATTAGAAACTGTAATAACTGTTTGGATGACAAAAATAAATGTATACTTACACCCTTTAGTCTAGCGGGCCTGATTTTAATGGTTTTGTCTGTAATCCCCTTTTTGCCTGCGGATATCTTGGTTGTTTTGTGGCCTTTACGCAGACCAACTGCAATCTCAAACCGGGGAGCCATGCTGAAAATTTAAAGATAAAGAACTGAAAGACATAAAATAAATCACAAATATATTTATATATTTCTCAATAACACTAATTGCAACTTTAACTTGGTATAATAAGTTTGGATTCGACTGATAAACGTAAAGTTAAATTAAACATGAAAAATTATCACGTACTTTCCCAATTGACAGTACTACCAAAAAGAATTATTTCTTTTTTTATTTTTCATTCAATTCGTATCTATTTTGACATTGACAACATTAATCAACAAACCATAGTCAATACCATAATGTCCTGGATTAATTCGACCCATATAAATTATAATTTTTATGATAGAACATAATAAGCAATAAAGAATTTGTTTGATGTTATTATTTACAGACATTACTTATAATTTTGATAGGTATTTAATTGAATCCATTTTACAATATAGATAATTATAAGTGTCACTGATCTATGATAAACAATTTAGTGCAATATGAAATATATAACTTAGTGCAGAAAAAAAAAAAGTCCTATACATTTGTAAAAATCAGTAAAAATATTAACTGTTACTGGTACTTCAGGAGTAATTTAAGAGTATAAAAATGAATAATACATTTTAGAGCATCCTTTTACCACTGTTTATAATCTAGTCTGTGCAGAAATTTCAGTTCGTACCAAAGACTAAAAATGCTATGATAATAAATGCATGTATAATCGGGCAGCAACATGGGCAGCATTGAAACATCAGTGACAGCGGTAATTAATGCATGTAGGTACTTATCAGTTAAAACTGTTATCTGTTATAAGGTTATAACTGTCAATTTTACAATTATATACCCATAAATTAATAAGTTTATTTAAAGTAATTTTAAAGCCCCGAAAAAATTACATATGCAAAACTTCGGTTATTTTGTTTGCTTGCTTCACCAACTTTTCATAATTTTAAAATAATTACACTTTCTTTACATTGTACGAAATAATCATTGTATAATACAGGTTTTATAACCTTTGAATTAAATGCTTTGTTAATTTTATAAAAACCCATTTATAATGGAAGTGGGAGCTGTGAAACAAGCTTTTAACAATGAGGTTAGTAACATCAAACAGACATAATCACTAATCCAAATATTTTGAGTCTTTTTATAATAACTTCTAGTACCTATCATATGGTATTAGACATTAGATTTTTTGAATTCCGAGAAGTGCTTGTAAAGACTGAAGAAACTACTCCGAATTGTAACGATGCTAAGTTGAGATTTATTTGAGTTTTTTCATAAACATAACCAAGTCTGTATTTGTAATGGTTATTTTTAGTAAGATCTATGACTGTGAAAATTCTATTAATAAGTAGTCATACTTAATTTTATCCTATTTTTAGTCATCATAAATTTAATTTGCCTTTGTCTGTTATTTTTATAGGTTATATTACTAAAGAAGAATTTAAATCAAGCAAAAATACAGATTATACACAAGCTCACAAGAAAGGCAAAAACATTAACTGAGAAGAATGTTCCAGAGAAACTTAAAGTGAAATTTACAAAGAAAGCTGAGTCTGCTGTAAAAGAAGTCTTAATTATAAAGGTATAATTTTTCTACTGCTAACATAATTTAGTTAAATATTGGTTAAACAACTGTAGTACTTATAGTACATTAAGTGAACTTACATATTTATTACTTAGATTATTTGGTACTTATGTATTAAAACTACCGCAGCAACATTCTGTTTTCGGTAAGTCCCAAATATGCATTTTCATAGCACTAAAATGCACTCACCCAGATCACTTAGGTTAAGTCAGATTAGGTTAGGTTTAGATTGTGGGCATTTGCTACCTATTAAATTTTTGCTGCAGTGGCGTTAATACGTAAGTATGAGTTAATTTTTTTTTAATGATGAAGAGATACTTCATGAGGAAATCTGCATATATTTTTGGCCGTATTGGGGCGGCCTAGAATACTCCCGCCAATCCCATGCTGGTAGAAAAGGATGTCGTAAGAGGCGACAGAAGGCAGCCTACTTGGTGGTAGGGCTTGGTGTAAGGATTATATTATTAGTATTTTTACAAAGTCACTAATATTATTAGTGGTATTATCTTGCTGTGAAGCATGCCTGGTTAGCTACCACCCTCCGGCCTGAGTCAGCTGCCAAATAACAGATTGTGTTCGGGCTGGGGGCTTGAGAGTCAATACTTTCTTACCTTCTTCTCATTTCCTGGCCGACAACACATCAGTGATACCTTTGGTCTTGTTGATGTTGATGGGCGACGGTGACCACTTACCATCAGGTGGCTTGTGTGCTCGTTTGTCAGCTTTTAACATAAAAAAAAATACATGTATGTGCTTCATAATGTTCTCATATATTCAACTTCTTTAGAACTTTCACATCTTCAAATATTTAGAGCTAAAATATTGTTTCTTCAAAACATTACTTAGTTACAATTTGATTTGTTTAACATTACTTAATTTCCCTATGATTTCTATTATCAAAATATTTGAAAAACCTGTATTATGTTTTAAAATTACATATAATAATTGTTATTGATAGTGTTTTTTATAATTATAATCAGTAAATAAATAAAAATTCTATTAGTATCAGGATTCAGGTTCAGGTTATTTAATAATGTTAATTACATTGCTAATCTTAATGTGTATGAATATTGCAGAAACTTAAAGCGAGGGATGTTGCTAAATTCATAGTGACTCACAAAGGACAGTTGAATGAATATTTAAATAGGCCCACAGTGGATTCAGACAAAGCTTGTGCCAGGCTGCTCCTACATAAAGCAATGCAAGATAAATATAAACTCATTAGACAGAGATTTTTTAATATATCAATACAAGATTTGTTAATGTCTCGCCAAGAAAGAAGAAAGCTCAAGAAGGAATCAAGAGAAAACCAGAAGAATAAGAAGAAAGACAAAGATTTTAATGGACCAGTACAGGCCGCAGGTGATTGGGATGTTGAGAACATTAACATTAAAGATAGTAAATTCAATAAAACTGATAATGATGATTTAGAATTCTCGACAGATGGCAGTGAAACTCATGATGATAAACATGATGAATCTGTGAACAATGTTGTTTCTAAACCTGATAATTTACCAAATAATAACGTTAGTAATGGGGTTTCGGATACTTCAAATACGATGTTTAGTGAATCAAATGATGAGGTTGAAACGGATGATGAGTCTGTCGAATCAAAAATAAATCCAAGTGATGCATCTGAAAAATCTGACAACAGTGGTGAGGTTGAAAGTGCCGGTAGATTTGTTAAATTGGTTTCTGATTTACCAAATGACAATGTAATAAATAAAAAGGATACATTTCAAGACCTAGCCCAATTGAAACAAAATAATAATAAGAAACAAGTAGGTAAGAAGCATAAAGACAATAATAAAAACAAAAATTTGAAGAACAAGATTTTATTAAAGAAATTTAATAAGGAAAAGACTGAAATACTACAAGAAAATAAGGTAGTGGATCCATTTTTTATTACAGCAACAGGAGAGAATTACATGTCAGTAGCAGAACCAAGACCACCAGATGAAGTGAAAGATGTGCATAGACAAGGAAACAGGAAGTATAGAAGAGCAGTCATGTTTGGACATGTCCCAAAAGCTAAGCTTAGGAGAGATAGCTTTAAGCCTGACACAAATAATTTAAAGTTTAATAAATTCAATGATAATACTGGCAGAGGTAGTTCTAATTCTAGTTTTAGATCAACCAGTTTTGACAACCATGGTCCTCAAAGAAGGTTTGACAAATTAATAGATAATAGTAATCAAACTAATTTTAAAGATAGAACAAGTAATAACAATAAAAATGTTGAAGGTCAATCAAAACCTGAAAAGCTACATCCCTCATGGGAGGCAAAGAAACGTCAATCAGGCATATTACCGTTCCAGGGTAAGAAGATTGTATTTGATGAAGAATAATGAAATTGAAAATTAACGTTATTTAATGTTTCAATTCATGTTATTTTCAATAAAAATATTATATGTATAATTATTTGCTATATACGTTTTTATCTCCAAATTGAATAGTAAAAAGAAACTGGAAAGTATTCTGAAATCCACTGATTTTAATTGATCACATATAATAGTATTGTGGGTTATTCAATAGAAATAGAAAATTAAAATTACCTATTTTAGTATTGTTTGATGTCTATTTGCTGCACTGACCATACAAACTCATATTTACAAACTTAGTTTTGTGATTAAAATCCAAATCCTCCTTTAATTATACAATAATCTTTTGATTTCGACGAATATATTATTCCATAGTGAATGCAATAATAACAAGTTTAAGGATTTTTTTTGCTTTACAAAGAATAATACTTATATTTAACTATACCCATTAAGTAGTCTAAAATATGTATGAATTTGTGATACTGATTATGTCACGATTCAGTTACTCGTATTATAACAAAGAAAAAGGTTTCTACAATCACATGCGAGTAATATTGTATCTTGATTTGTATTTTTTTACATAAAATAAGTTAATGCTTGACAACAATCCCACCTGATGGAAAGTGATGATGAAGTCTAAGATGTTGAACGCACTAATTTATAATAGCCTATTTACTCTCCTCTTGGAGACTCCCACATTTAAAAGTAAATTGCCATTTAATTTAAGAATATAGTTTTTGGAGTTGAAAGTGTAAGAGATTCATTCGTGGTCAGGTCTAAGTCGATGTTCGTGGTGCACCCTGATAAACAAAGGACAAAGTTATGATGAATAGTTCCACATTTCCTGCTAGTGCTATTACAATCACGACGGCAGCCGTCGTTGTTGCCTTTGATGTTGCGGACAAGTGGGCAGCGGTACCCAATTGCGTTACTTACTTACATTCAGGTGGCTCAATATTTATATGTCGGCTGTTGAAAAAAAAAGATTGGCATAATTATCGAAATGTCATCCGATACTATTCATAGTTAGAGAGTTGGAGAAAGTTGGGAGTGTTTTGAACCTAAAAATAATTAACGGTGTCATTGTTATTAGCGTATGTGCATTTAACGCTATAGTAGCAGCACGGCTGCCTCATTTCAAAAGCTAGTGAGGACTTAAAGCGAAATTTTACAGGAGAGCGCATAAACGTGAAAAAGGTCAGCCTATGAAAAGTATTCATTTAAGGTAAAAAAAATAGCTATTGGTTTTATAAAATACTAAATAATGAAAACGTAGTACTAACAATATTTTTATATATATATGTATGTATATTACATACTTTAGGTCCCTTACTAACTTTAATAATTGACACAAGATAATTAGGTTAGGTTAGGTTTTTAATATATCTGCTTTCATGTTAGTTTAAGATGTTGGTGTTTTTGTATTTGGTAGTGATTTCCTAGGTTAACAAGATTATGCAATAAAACGATTTTTGTAAAAAATGTCCCATACTAGGTTTGGAAATGGGACAGCCGAGCAGTGTAATGAAGCATTCCTAATCGCGCGATCCGATTTATTGCGGGCGTACTGCAAATAGCGTTCATAGGGCTGCCATATGCGGGACATACTAAATTATTACGACCACACCAATTACACTGAGACTGGTTGTAGAATGAATCTTTACAGTTTTGATGTTGAATACAAGGGTCGTGTGGCATTGGAGGTTGCCAGGTCACATATCACGTATACGATTCCAACGGTAGATATTTGTGTATGGTGACGAAGTCTCTACCTATGTGATAGCTACCACCACATTCTATTATCGATAGTGGATGTTTGAATTATAAAATTGAATAACTAGTTAGCAAGTGGATTTATAATTTTCTTATTTCTTTTTTTTTATGGTAATAACCAACAAACGAGCAGGCGAGCCACCTGATGATGGTAATTGATCACCGTCGCCCATGGACATCAACAAGACCAAAGGTATCACTGGTGCTTGTCGGTCAGGAAATGAGAAGGTAAGAAAGTATTGACTGTCAAACCCCCAGTCGGAACACGACTAATCGTTTGGCGGCTGACTCAAGCCAGAGGGTGGTAGCTAGCCAGGCAGGCTTCATGGAAATATAATAATACCAATAATAATATTAATAAGTTAATAATAATACTGAAAGTATAACCCTTACGCGAAGCTCTACCACCAAGCAGGCTGGGTGCTGTCGCCTCTTACGATACCCTGTTCGGCCAGATTGGGATTGGGGGGAGTATGCCGCCCCAATACGGTCAAATGGTATGGAATTATAATTGAATATCATATAGCAGCAAGTACTGTTGCAAAGTGGTTTTTTCATCACATTAGGCGTTTGTTTGTTTTATTTGGCTGTCCTTGAGGAGAATGGCCTCCAGTGGAGATGACTTAATATCAGTCAGCTCATCTGTTGGTTTGTTTACTAACAGTAACTAAGTACTAGGAAACACATCTAGGTAATAAATTTTTATGAAACACGTATCCAGCAGTGGATCATTAATGGTGCTTTGGAAAGAAAATTAAAATACATTATTCTCTGGTGGCCATGAGACTTTGCAGAATTAATGTTTAAAACCACTGTCACGGTTTTTATTCGGTGTGAACCTTGCATTTCGCTTTGTAGCTTTTATTGCATCAGAGGAACGTAAAACAATATTTCACTTTTGATTAGCTCTTTAAAATAGCTCAGTTAGTGATTGTTAGTTAGCTGAAAACCAATAATTTGTTAAAATTTCGTCGTAGCTACTATATCTGGAACTGTATGGGACGCCCGAGGTTTTCGTTGGAAAATGGTCCGTACCGTCTAGGTATGCGACACTAAAGGCTTTACCGATGTGTTGCTAGCTAAGATAGAGGTGGGAAATCAATTTCTTCATGTCTTTGTATCATTGCAACATGTAGGTATAAAAATTTCAACATTGATTTCTTTCAATTCAATTTTATTTTATACGGATAGAAGTCAGTGAGGTGGGTGAAAAACGTATTTTAGATTTCCCCAATTCAATTCCCATTTTAAATCTAAAATCTTCATTACAGTTACATATATAATATATAATAAATATGTTAATTAATTTAACTTTATTTATCGTACATTTCGTGTATAATTTTTAAAATAAAATGCTTGAGAACCTTTAAATTAATTTACAATTTAAATCTCTAATATTTTTCGCATAATTGTAATTAAATAACAGATAATTCGCTCGTCGTAGTGCATGAGTCAATCGTCTATAGTCTATACATAAATCTGTAGTGTCTGTCTGTCTGTACATATCATATTTTTGGCAAATTTCATAATAAATATTCGTTTTCTGACTCACTGACATCATTTTGACCATTTAGAAAGTTTTTGCCTGTTTGTCTGTATGTGTTGTGCGATAATTCAAGAACGACTTGACCGATCTTAATTAAAATTGGTATGTAGAGAGAACACGTAATGGCGCAGATGATAGCCTATGTAAAATATCAGATGTCTAATCAAGGTAACAAATAAAAGATTTTGAATAATCATGTAATTATAAATAATTGTTCAACCCGAACGAAATCGGTCGGGGCTGCTAGTTTATTCGTATAGTTGTCAGCCATACATACATTCTTGCATTATTTTTGCTTTAAGAAGCATTTGTAAAAGGTCGATGTCGATGTTAGATCGGTATTAGTCGGTGTTTGCTCGTAGTGGCGATCCCAGCGATTCCGTTATTGCGTTTGGCGTCGAGTAGTGTGAGGTGCAATGGCGCCGAGTGATGCGATTTATCGCGACCCACGCGCTCGATTATCACATGCTCTTTGAATAGAGCTGGCGGAGTAATTTTTAAAATGTATGTAATATGGAAAATGCTATATACGTCTCTAGGTATATTCTTCTTATACTGTACATTATTGTTATATTCATATACTCTTCTTTATATAGAGGTGAATAAGGATTGGACAATGAAGAGCCTTGAAAATCCTGTCGCAAAGTTCGATTTAACTTTCAGACACTTACTGTTGACGTGTTCGGTATATCGATGGTTGTAACAAAAAATCTAGGTTTTATATTCAGTTTTGTCCCCAAATCTGAGTGTCATCAGAAATTAAAGGGACTATTTATGTTTTTTAAGGAAAGTATCGAAATTGGAGCTGCCAAATCAGAACCTATGTTACTTGCTTGCTTTGTGAACTTTTCCAACTGGCTTACTATAAGCGACTCTTGAGCTCTAAATGTGTGATATAATAAGTCAGCATTTTATAATTTCATAGAATTTTACTAATTGATTTTTTTGCCGAAACTTCAGGGAATAAGACGCAACCCTAGGTCCTGTAATACCGCTAACATTTCACAAAATATGCTTGTACTACCTGCAGTGGCACTTAGATTGGTCGTCGACAAATCGCTACTAAAATCTTAACTTACGACCACAACGCTGCACTGTGTACCCACTTTATGCGAAAAGGAAATCGTGTTTATGTTCTCTTAATTCTCCACTAGGAATGTTTTCATTCGTTGTGAGTAATGATGGCATTCTACTGTAATTTTATGGTACATTGCTGCTGAGATTGAGATACGCCATATGCTAATAGTTTTATTAGCACGTGTGCCCCTATCTACGTGAAGTTTGACATGGAAAAGGATATGGCCCTATTTTTTTCAAAAGGTGAAAGAATAAAGTGTTTCGATCGATACTTACAAGCACTAATTGTAAGTATCAATACTTTGTTAATGTATTTTTTGTCAATCTGAGGACAGCGTCATATCAGGTGGCCGGCGAGTTGCCGGCTAAGAAAGATGCAATAAACCCTTGTGTCACCTGCCTCTCAAATCTTGCAACTGAATTACGGGTAGGCACGTTAAAATATTCTACGGTTGGTTTCGGAAGAGTTGGTATAGTTGTTTGCCAGATATTTAAATTATCTTATCGTAGTACTTACCGCTTAATAGGGTTTGCTTATAAAGAATTAATATGGCGTGTACGAATAGTAAAGAGGGTAGGTAAAATAGATGGTAAAACAAATTAACCACAGATTAGATATGTGGATTGCAATTTTATTACGTTTTTATTATTTACTATATGGAACATTAAGTATTTTAAGTATTAAGTAAACTATAAATATCTAAATTTATGGTGCTAATAACACTTTGGTAGTTTATAGTGGGTTCTTCCTTGACTTTCTGCGTAATCCGTATACAAGTTAAGCCTTTTAAATAGCAATCTATTATACGAAACAATTTACGCGTGACAATATAATTCGACTATGTAATGGCGTCCTCAATTGTTGAATTGAGATTCAGCAGCCCGGAGTTCCATTTACCTGCTATTGTGGTAACAATTATTACTATGTTCATGTAGGTAATTAGATTCTGTAATATTACAAATCAGAGAGTGTTTACACGGTGACTGATTTGCGCGCCAAATGTATAGTTATCACACATAATCGCGTCATTCGTCACCCGTTCTGTCAGCAATCCAATATGGCCGTCATAAATCGCATCAAGTCACTACGGTATGTGTACGTGTGTGTATTGTAATTAAGCATTCCTGTGTTAAATCAACGCAGAATTATTAGCGGGTCACCGCATCATTTGTTCGCGATGATTACAAATTACAGAGGTTTTGTCATAATGTGAATGAGTTTTGGTTGATACGAAACGTTGTTCCAAATACACAGAATAATACAAACGGAGGATAGAAATACTATTATTATCTTATTACCGAACCTCTCATCAGTCACTGAATTACGTCTCTTTTTTGGTAATGTATTACGCAGTAGGAAGGTGGTGAATGCTCATGCATACGAACGTAGCCGGCTGCGCTGGTAATATGAGGCTCACGTCTGACCTGGGTGCTTACCCACTAAACATCACCTGCGGTTGGTTTTGGCCTTGCGGCCTCTAAGCTTTCATCGTAAGCGACCCCTTCTTGGAGAAGAGGGGTGCTAGTGGTGTTCTCTAGGAAGCATTCGCTCTAAAATTAAGACTGAAGGTGTTGTCGGTTCGGGACTTGTGTCCACACCGGTGAGCACTAATGGAAGAACTACCTCGTTGATTTGTCGTGCGCCGCGTTATATGGGATCTCTTCGGATGCTCTTGATGGGAGTTTATCTGTTCCACATCCTGGTTAAAAACACAACAGGGCGGTACCGACATAATTAACCCGAACAAAATGGCGCGGGCGTGAAGCTAGTAGTAAAATAAATGCACTGTAATTTATAGCATGAAGATTAGTGACTTAAAAATTGCTAAAATTATGCCAAATATCGATGATTTCGAAAACATGTCCGGATATAGTTACAGTACATAATTATATTTCTAATTGGTTTAAAATATGATATACCAATTTAAAATTCCCAATCTCCAGATATTGCCTTCAATGTATTCATCTCCACTATTACTTCTTTGAACTACAAGCTCTGCTTTCATACGCCACCTTAAATATACCTACATATATGTAGGTAACATTCACCTGTGAGACTTCATTATAAAAACGTACGCTGAATCGTATAAAACATCGACCTATCTTACGTGGGCGATACGAAGACCAAGCAAATTATATTTTTTCTTCTTTGACGTTAAGGCGTATTTTATATCAAATCACTGAACCGCTAACATGTTTCATACTTACTGAATATGACAAGCCACTTACGGTCTCACTTTAAATATACACATGAGTAAACTTTATAACAAGCGAACGTCATCTACAGGTTTTTGACGTCATTTGGTTTTCTAATAAACAGTTCAACTTCAGCATTGTATTTGTGGAATGACATTATAAGCATCTGCGAAAACTTCACTGAGTTGGGTCGAATATAAATTTCCCAGGGCATTACGCAGCAATACGCGAGTGGCGTTTTTTCGGGTATTTAATTGTTGGTGATACGACGGCATTAAGTGCTAATCAATTCCAGTTTTACCTCAGTACTTATTACTACTTATACAGTATCTCAGGGCTTATTACTACTATCTAGTCTAAAGATTTCACTTAAACGAATCGGATATTTGTGTTACTTTCATGTGAACTTCAAAAGTTGAGATAAAAATATATCACAGTAATCTACGTAACTGTTTTAATCGTCTACCAAGTTATTGTTCAAATTCTGTATTGTGTTGAATTTATCAAAATTCACCAACCTCTGAGTGTTTTTATTTTTATGGCGGTAACAACAAGCAGATTACTTGTTGTTAAATTGTTTTGGTATTATGGATATTATAATTATATATGCTTATAATTTCGAAAAAAAAATCTGACTTAAATATTTTGCTTACTCCTGAAGGTCTAAATTGGACGCATTTATTACTGCAGTGCAGACATTAAACATAAAGACAAGGATCATAATTTTTCTTACTTTTTATAAGTCATATGCTTGTCTTGTTGGCTGCACTGCAGGGTTACACTGTTAAACAGAACTTCATTCAGCATCTAGGTGACAAATTTAGCAATAGATCACATAAAGATGTTTACAGCAATCCATAAACCTTGTGTCAGGATGTTGGAGGACTTAATGTCCTGGAATCGGATTTAACACTAAATTCTAAAACGGGTATTTATTAATTTATTATAACACAATCAGATGCTAGCTATACTTTTTTCTGTAAGACACAAACATTGAACAATTCAGAATATTTGCTCATTTCCTAGACCCTTGTCTCTTGAGGTGTGAACCCAGAAAATGTGGACGACAACGAGTTAAGGGTAAACTTATTCATGAATTCTAGATGATTATGGAGATACCAACTCTGGGAAATTTTGGTACAGGATATTTTTGGTACTATACGTAATAATCATAAAAAATAATACCTACACCTTAAAAGGGATTTATGTGTAAATGTTGAAGTGGCACAGTTATGTCTAATGTCACACGCACAAATAAAGATTCGAGAACAAATTCTTTTCTGTCATAGTAATGTCAGCGTTGATCTGAGCTCTGATCTCAGCAAGCATTGTAACTATTAACTGTGCTAAAGCGTCCATAGTAATTGAATGTACCTATTATTATTTTTTATTTGTTGTGGTTCCCGAGATTACCGTCTGAATACACACAAATTCACGAAATTTGCACGTTCTAGTTATAATATTGGCATTGACATTTTTACGTTTATAAATTGTAACAACATCCGAAGTAATTGTTACACTATTTAATCATTTTATAAATTTAGAAAAACCGCAAGACAATCCATGTCGTAGTTTTTGAGAAAATATTTTTTTATACCATGTAAGGAACTACATAAAGGAACTGCAAAATTGGCATGTTATTTTATATGAAATAGTTTCACATAAAGCTTTTCTAATTGGTTCTACGTTTAGGTACCTTGAGGTTGTGTAGGGGCTGCAGAAATCTTATCGAGGTTTGTGCTTTTCGTGAATCACAGATTATTTACCACAAACCATAATTATGCGACTGTACTAAGTTCGAATGTCCTCTCGGATTGAGAGGTATTAAGACGTTCTTGTTGTCTCAATCCCCCAAACTCAAGAAACCCCAAGAATATTTGAATTGGGAAAATAAAAAAAAGTAAAATGCAACTTTTTACTTATTTTATAGACATATTAACAGCAGCTTCACTATTAAGTTTCTGGTTTTCAGCAAAAGACGATTCCACTAGGTTGAACATCTGTTCATGCCTGAGGAGCAACCGTGCTCGAATTTCAATTTATAAACTTGTGTAAAATAAACAAGTAATGTAGAAATAATCACAAGCGTGGTTCTGGTATTTGACAGTTGTTGACGTGGCGGCAAAATTTTATCGTAAAACGGAACGTCACAACACCTTTAGGTAAAATACTTTTAAATCAAATTCTCAGGTAAAGTCTGTCCTGAAAATTCACAAATTGTTGGCAATCCGGTTAAAAAGGTTAGCAAGTGTTGGAACAAGGAAAGTTATAAGTAGTTTTTACCAGAACCACATTCAGTTGCAGTTCGTCGCGTTGTGTTGGACATCGGTGTGCTTAATCTTTTGAAACTCGTGAAAAAGTACGTACGCTGCATATAGATGTATTTATAATACTAGTTATTAATGTTTCTCGAGGGTCTTTGTTGTTTGGTCTTTGGCTAATGTCGTAATGACATGAAGGAAAATAGAAGCCCTTATACACCATTTTGTCTATACTAAGGATGTTATGGATATGAAATTTCGGATCTGGATATGGATACGGATATATGAATATTATTTTACCGGTTTCGGTTACGGTAACGGATATTAAATTATTTCAGATTATCCGATTGTTTCGGATAATTTCGGTTACGGATATTACATGATTTACGAATGGGGAAAATATATTATGTATGTAGAAGGTTTGACATTATTTCTAGTTATTATGTGGTATTATAATCATAGAAAAAAATATTAGTCTCGAAAATTAAATAATTAAATCTGTCTAAAGATAGAGCGACGAGGCTAACGTATCGACCTGACCGGCGAAAACCGGACATGTTTTATTTAGATTTTGCCCCTATCCGAAATTATCCAAAAATTGTTTATCGGCTTCGGTTACGGTTTCGGATAAATATTTATTTCGGATATCCGATAGTTTCGGTTACGTTTACGGAGCTCCATAACATCCCTGGTCTATACCGACTATTAATCTTTATCAATATTTTCATATTTCATTGTTCACCACCATACTGATCACAGAAAATAAGATTGTTTTATATTGCATTGTCTTAGCGACAATTTGTCTGTACATGCGAAATAGATACCATAAAAATTTCAAGACGGTTTCTATGCGAGAGTGGCCTTTTGTTTTAAATAAATAAGCAAGCAGATTAACATAATAACATCGTGCTGTTTTTTGTGTTATTCAAAAATATGTTATTGCAGTTAACTAATTCAAACAAACGAAAGTAATATCCGTGCTAGAATCGATTGTCACTTATCTATAACTAGATTAAGTTAATATCTATATATTGAATCGCCTGGCTGGCAATCCACGAAGTCACGCGCCGGTAAATGGGATCACGTTCTGAACGAATAATTACGTTTAGCGCTAAAAGGGAGAATGTTTTTATTTTAATAATACGTCATTCTAATCCCGCGCTAGAATTAAAATTCGAACGTGACCTGTTTCAGTTTTCATAATGGGTAGGGTGTACGCAGTTGTCAACCTAATTGTTTGTTTTGCGATATTGTGGAAACTTTATCCCATATAAACGGGACTCACTGACCTGATCCTCGTGAACCTTCTCCACGTAGTCAGTTCAACTGGTCGGATGACGAATTATGCTCCTATGCGATATTGCTTACGAATAGCACGCCTCGCGACTTTAAGTTTAGGTATATACATATATATGGCCAATGGTAAAATACCACATCTCACAAACTTATGCCATATATGTTACACTGGTAATATAACACTTCTCGAACTCGCTGAACGTATTCGACTTCGGCACTGAGATATATTTTCGAATGCAGACCATTCGAGTTGGATTGTACTTGTAATTTTTTTCTAAAATTTGGACTTACCCGTTTGGATCATTTATCCCAGTTAAATATACTCTGTAGCTTCGAGAGCATTACTGTAACATGGACATTGATATTTGACAAGATTTTAGTCATGTCCGTGTTCATCTTAGGACCCACCAGTTACGAAGGGATCTATAGGGATCCCCCTGGATTAATATGTCGGCATATCCTTAGTGAGTGATGTGTTCACCAGGGTCGTTGATGTCGCAACGTGTTTTCGACTCTATTACATTGAATAGATAGATCTACCAAAGATTTGCGATTAATAATATGGATGTAGGGACTGTGTGGCAATTTTAATATATTGTTAGAAATAGATGTCAGATATTGTGTTTTTAATGTTGAATGTTCTTTCGTTTAGAAATAGGTGTACTCACCGTAGCCAGCCAGTATATATATAGTAATTTAGTATTTATTAAAAAAATTTAAATACGTATAAGCAGAAAAGTGATACACACAATCATCAAACAAGAAATAGGCATAATTTGGTTACATCTGCATTTCGTCTTCAAAAGGTTCAGCGTTCCTTTATGGGGCTTGGAGTTCGTTTTTACAATAAGATTCCTAAGTCGTTACGCAAGTTGCCCATTGGAACTTTTAAGCGTCGCATTAAAACACAACTTATAGGCAAGGGATATTATAGTATAGATGAGTACATGAATGACAAGGATGCCTGGACAAAATTAGTGTCGAAACCAGTTCCGCACAGGTTTAACTAAACTTTTGTAATTACCATATGTTGTTTAAAAGATGTGCTGAGGAGTTTCTTTCGCCGTTTCTTCTCCTCATTGTTAAAGCACCTTTTCGAAACGGCGGTAGAAGTAATAAATGACGTTCATAAGTGTATCTACTAAATACCTATTGATTAAATGATTTTGAATTTGAATTTGAATTTTAAACCCTAGGATAAGGTAAAATTTATTGTAAAATTGCGCCCAAGTTGCATACATCGTGATTTAGTCGTACTCCTTTTGTGCATTAATAGTAATAACTCAATGTTTACATTAGATACAATAATGAATTATACCACCTTGAAGTCTAACTCAAACATGAATTATATACATTTTTTAAGACCAGGGATAGGATACTAGAATAAGATTGTTTAAAAAAACTTTCGCGAAATTTTCACAGAAAAATTCGTTAGACTTTTTTTTTATGGAATGATTTACTGCCTACATATTGGCATAGTTAGTATTATAATATTATAACAAAAAAAGTGATAGAATTCATTAATTTTTAGGCCTCCATCCATCCATCCATCCATCAGCCTTTGGAGGTCCACTGCTGGACATAGGCCTCCCCTAACTTGCGCCACTCTGACCGGTCCCGTGCCTTCTGAATCCAGCGGATGCCCGCTGTCTTCTTCAGGTCGTCAGTCCACCTGGTCGGGGGGCGTCCTATGCCCCTTTTTCCGAGACGTGGGCGCCATTCGAGGACCTTTCTTCCCCAACGGTTATCGGTTCCTCGAACTATATGCCCAGCCCATTGCCACTTCAGCCGGCTAATTCTCTGAGCTATGTCGGCCACCCTCGTTCGTCTACGGATTTCATCGTTTCTTATTCGATCGCGTTGAGAAATACCGAGCATAGCTCGTTCCATAGCCCGCTGGGCGACTCTGAATTTTTAGGCCCAGTTTATACGAAAGCAAAATAAGGTAAAAATATTGCAGTTTATTTTAAAAAATCATAGCTTAGGTAAAGTTGGGGTATATTTTCTTTTGTATTTTTTCTATACGGCCATAAGCTGTGCTTTAACCCATTTCATGGTTATCTATTCATTACCAGACACCCGTGTATATATTGATAGACAATACGCTGAAGGGAATTTAGTACAGCCCAAGTCTCAATAGAATGAAAGGCATCAAACACATAGGCAACACAGTGATGTACACACACATACACTCTTTGGCCTTTTGTATAATCTGCAGAATTGTATGTATGTGGTCTGTGATATTGTAGCTTTCTGGAATCCTGTTCGGTCGGGAGGCTAAAAGTCGTTAAACTAATTTAAAATGTGATTATTAAGTACTTTCAGAAAGATCCTAAAAAGTGTCTCGAAGGACCTGTAATTCCTTAAAATAGTCTTGTCATCCTTTTAAAACCATTCCTCACGTTTCAGGATTACGAGGTTTTTCCAATATAAAAATATAAAAATATGATAGGGTTAAATTGAAACAACCAAATAATGTATCAACAAATTTACAACATAGCTGTCATATAAAAAAATGAGACCTGCGTATTTATAGGCTATATACCTTTTGACTTATCAGTAACAAACTATGGTGTAATATTAGTTTAAAACATGAATTTAGGAAAAATTTGTAGTTAAGACATCAAATTCGGAAAATGGTATTGCAGTAATAATTAAAATGGCAGTAATAACTAAACGCAGTAGTAAGTATTTGGTACTGGACCATGCTGATTACATAGTACCTATAGCGTGGCATTGCACGGTCAGACTGTTATAGAGGTGAATATTATAACAAATTTATCGTTATTAAAGGATGCTCTAATAGGTAATTAATCAAAATAATACCAATATATTGGTTCAACTATTACCAGACCATATTAACCTGCTCTCCTATCTGGAGGAGCAGAAGAAAAAGGTTGTAACACTTTATAACAAAAATTTGTACTTGATACAAGATTAAAGGCAAAATTGTTATCCATCGTAATAAGCTTGCTCTAAGCAACAGTACCCTTCAAAAATGTTAACCATTTGTGAAAAACATCAAGTAATCTGTGCGATTTTCATGACTAGTACGTCATTGTACTGTATGCTAAACGTTTCCTATGTTAGGTATATATATATTATAGCTCGTCGATATCCTATCCTCTTAGTCACCTAACCACAATTGGTTATATAAAAAACTTTTTACAATTTTTTTACTTAAAATTAAAAGGTAACCAACCCTAACCTCGCGTGATGGTTTGGTAAACCAATGCTTCATATATGGCATGAATTATATAATATTTATGAATCCATCCGATTAACCATCAAGATTGATACCAAGATTTATTAATACTTCGGTTATACGTCCACGAAAAAAATATCATATGTAAAGTAGAAACCTACATCTTTAATCGCTCTGACGTGTCGTAGTGATTTGCTTTTTGCCTGTTACGTAGTTGCGAGATCAGCTGCATAACAGCACCAAGTATTTCGACGCTTTCTAATAAAGCCTATGTCGTCGGCGCGACAATTATCGTTAGATAGTAGTCGTTAGTCAGTATAACAACTTGTGATAATCTGCTTGGCTCCTGATTACTACTTACTAGTTAAATACTATTGATCTGTTACTACAATATAATGCCCTACCTATTCTCTACATCAATTACTAGATAATGTAACATAATTTTATTATTTAAAGATGGAAAGATTTATTTAGTGGCCGGTTAATTGCGATGAGAGTTGGAAATGTGGGTTGAAATCGTCGCCTACGACCTTAAGTGCAAGGTACTAAAATACCAGCATTAAAATTATCACAACGCCCTTCTTTAATCTATTTTTCTCTATTAATCATGTAGTTATGGGATTTATTATCGTTTTATTACCTTCAGTTTAAATGAACCTACTATTAAAATTTAATTTGAGCTGTTTCCTATGGATTAATAATAAAATAATATAAACACTATCAAAGAATGCAGTTTCCACAACAGTGGATCTAATTACTTCAAAGGTTTTGGTCCATTATCTATCCTATTTCTCTCATAACTATCTTTGGCTGTCTTCCTTTTCTAATATGTCTTGCTGCTGGGTTGGTTTGTCTTGCTCTTGAGCTTCTTTCAACGAATCCGGCAATTTCTGGTTATTTGTTTCGGGTAACGTGAAGACCAGAACTCCAGATAATGCTGCCATGATTCCAAAAAGGATAGTTGGAAGAAATTCATAATATTTCGTCTGAAAATTAAGTCATGTTACGTCCATGAAATATTTCTTACATAGTATTGATAGAAGAATAAATTTAGGGCACGAAATTAATGGAAATTCTTGTTGTAAAAAGTTGAAATGTATTTTTTAGATAGTCTGCTACCAGATACTTCATTATAAAGCTTTAAATACTGGAACTGTGATAAATCAGCTATTACTGGACTTTGCGTAATATAGGTCCAAATGCGCCTTTCTTACATAATTTAATTCAAGGAAAAAGAAATTCGTTGGACCGAATTAAAATATGCGACTTGAGGTTTGGTCTCGTGAAATACGTAGCGAGGAAACAACGTAAATGGCCCAAAAAAAACTTTTCGGGTCAGAGGCTATACCAAACATATGTGCTTGTTAATTGTTCTGCCTAAAAGATAATAATAAAATATCTTTTGTTGCTTTTATCATAACATGTTTATTTATCAGTTCCTGCGACACAAATCTGATCCTCATATATTTTTTTGGGTGTCACCTAATCACACTCTTTTATTCAAATTGTAAATGAAACCAGAAAAACATATTATTACTACGCATATCCTTATACTTGGAGATTAAGTATTATATTATTTTAGTCCATGTAAAATGGTGTATGATTTCAGAGAATTAATCCATACTTCAATTTTGCCACTCCACCAATGTTCAATGTTTTAGGTACACAAATAAGTTAAATCAGATTTAGTGATTGAGATGTAAGTGAAGCTTGCTAAGTTAAAAGCGGTATATTTCTAAACTTACCAGTAATGGTGTTTGTGGAGCTAGAGTAGACCCGATTCTCCCTATAGTAGAGCATATTGCTAACAATGTTGTTCTATAGTTTGTTGGAAACACTTCGGCCGCAAATACATACAACGAGTTATAGGCTAGAGTTATGAAGAACTTGCCTCCGAGGTAGAAAGTTGTTGACCAGTTTCCTGCTAAAAGTAAATTAGTATTACTTAAATGTATATTGTGGCCTTTTTTGTTATTATTAGCGTAGGTACCAGTTTAAGCATGAAATGCAAAAAATGACATCATTATCATCATTACAACCCTTAGCTGTTCACCGCTTAGCCCGGGTTTCTTTTCTCAGTCCTTGTTATCATAGTCATGCGGCCATTGCATATTGGCAGACATCTCACACTTTTGACAACATTATGGAAAACTCTCGGGTATACAAATTTCCTCACGATGACGTCCTGTACCGAAGCAGGTGATAATTCATTTGTATTAGACACAATTTGAGAACTAAAATTAAAGGTGCTAGCAAGATTCGAAATTGAATCTTCGGTGCGGAAGACTGGCATTCAAGCCACTTGGCAACCACTGTTTATAAAGATTATTTATCTAGATATGGTATTTTAATGTCTTTAGTATCATTTTATAGCTAAAATGGTTATAGTAGAAATCATTCACAATTTATTTTATATTCATGTTAGCCCTAAAACCTACCCTAATAATTGTTGACATTATATTAATTGCTGGCTATAATTACCTGGTATAAATCCATATCCAATTAGTATTAAAGCGGTCAGTATAAAAGCTGTTGCTATCACCCGTTTTCTGCCGAATCTGTCCAGGCATATTAATTTGCATACATTTGCTGGAGCTTCGATTACAATAACCACTATATAGTTCAAGTAGCTATTCCCTGATAATTCTATGGCATTAATGGAAAGACCGTAATATACCAGAGTTGACGCTGTCCAGAGAAAAGAACATATAAAAAGTCTTTTCCAAATTAAAGATGATAGAAGCAGCTGTTTGAAAGTAGACTGATTCTTTTCAATTGACTCGGTTTTCCTTGCATCTCTTTGTCTCATAGCTTGTTTTTCTACTTGATCATAGTGTTCTTTAGGTACTGAAACATTGTTAAATTTCTCGCATTTCCGAAGGACGTTTAGTCCTTCTTCGTAGAATCCTTTGCTGAAGTACCATCGAAAACTTTCAGTCAGAATCCACGTATAGATGAAAACGAACACTGCAGGTGTGTAGATGATGAGGAGAAGATACCTCCAGCTTTGTAGCCACCAGGATAGTAATGTGACGGCAACCCCTCCGAGGATGAACATAGTGTTGAAGAGAAGACTGGCGAATACTCTGCCTTTTGGACCCACCAATTCCAGGGCTGAAAAATATATCGCAATTTTAATAAACAATAAAATTACTTTCTGCTTTTCAGTAAGAGATATCTGTCTCTGTATAGGCAGTGGAGGTTTTTTTACTGTGTTCCATGGCTTCCATCATATCATTTTCATTCTTCTATACCAATCAGGGATCAGCGAGCAGACGGACCATCTGTGGACGTCTGTCACATGTGTCACCGACGCATTCTTAGCCAAAGAAAGAAGGAATTATTCGCTTGAGGATTATTAACAGAATTGAGGAATTAAGGATGCTAAGAGACTCTCATATTTCACAAGGCGTACCATTTAGTTTGAGAAACATACCAGTTTTTGTGTTTTGTTACAAAGACAAGTGCAATATAATCGCCATAGTTGAACCTTGTGAAGGTTAACCGTAATATTACGTATGCTACCACACTTATGTGAAAAGCGATCTAGTTTAGTCAGCTAGTGATTTCTAACATGATTGTAGACCTGATAACAATCTATATATAATTTATATATGTATATATATATTTTGAAACGGTAGTAGTAGCAAAAAATGACGTGCATCAGTGTATTTACAGAATACCAATGTGATTAAATGATTTTGAATTTGAATTTATAAAAGATGTACGTCACCCCTTTTTTTATACACCGCTCTCGGTGTTCTAGAAGAAATGTTGATGATTGGTCTCTTAAATACGAATAAACACAATAAAAACTTTACGAGGTGAACGTTACGGTTGCACAAAACATTTGGACGTTACTGTAACTTTTTGTTAACAATGAAAATAACGATGCGGCGATATAACAAGACGAATCTAGTCGTCAAAAATCGGCGCTCTGTTAAAGTTAAGTACGAATGGTCTAAAGTGGCAGACAAAAAGCGTCATTAATCATGTACGAGTGATAGGGCATTGAAGTCAAAGGTGGAGTGACATGACTAGCTGCTAAGTGCTCTCATTAGTGTTTGGTGGTATTGTGTTATAATTAAGAAACAATTTGTAATACTTGCAGTTAATAGAGTTCAGGGGTCATTTATTTTTTACTTATTAGCAGCCCACTACAGTGCATGGGATTCTCTGCGTAAACGAAGAAGCCTGAAGCATTATGCAGTTTATTATATGAGGCGACATCTAAAACGTCTTTCGAAGTATAAAAGGACTCATGAAATTTGGCATACAGAGGTCTGTATCAGAATTGTTTAACTTAGATCACTCACGATTAAGACAAGTTATCTGAATGTGTGAAATCCCAGAAGACAAGGTATTAGATTACATTGTGTTGGGCATTATAAAATAATCAAAAAAATAAAAGCTGACACACCTACCGCAACCCTACAATAAAAATGCCCGTGTTGCAGTCTGTGTGCGTTCCTGCATAAATAAAACATTGCAAACACCTAACACCCGGCAACAAATACTCTCGGCAGTCAAACCTAGGAACCCACGCTCAACTGACAGGGTCATGGACAATTAGACAACAGGTTCGTATTTATAAGTTGGAGCAATAGGTATAAAATGCTTAGATCATTATAGATCTAAATTGCTCGCGACAGTTATAATATACACATTAGACCACCCCGTAGCCCAGTTGGTAGTGACCCTGCCTGCCGAGCGTGGGGCCCCGGGTTCGATTCCCGGCCGGGGCAGTAATTTATGTGACAGACAAATGTTTGTTCTCGGGTCATGGGTGTTTGTGATGTGATAATTGTGTATGTCCATGCCACCCGCAACACAGGGAATCCTAGTGCGGGGGTGTGAGTGTGTAAACGTTATTTATTATTATTATTATTTATTTATATTTTTTGTTAGATATGAGAAAAGACCTGTGCCATCATCAGGTCATTCATCAGCCACCTTGCATTGCAGATATAGAAGATATCTTTAGTTCTGACGAGCAATGTCACCAACGTAATACTACCTATAGTTTTTATCATTAACTATCTAGTGTCCTCCATTTATCTGATCGTCAAACCTTCAGGCCTTTAAAAAACCGGTTGGGTGTCGCTCTCACTAAGTTCAAGATCACGCTGTGATATCTATATTGGTTGTTATACAATTACCGTCGTCGTGTTTTACGCAGGGAAAAAATATCTCTCGGATCACTTTCTTCATTGGTGCACGAAGTTAATAGATTAATGTAAATAAAGCAACTGCGTGATTAATTTTTTAGGGCAACTTGTTCTAAAACGGCCATTTCTAGAGCCACGCAGAATTGTCACGATTAATTAAATTGTCTCTTTTTAGCTGTTTAGGGTGTAGGATAGTTTAAATTGTATACAAAATACATTAAAGTGCAAAAAAATATGACAAATTATTGAATGGAGAAATGGATAAATTGCTCGACCGATTATATACAACTGACGAGAACGCAGCGCTTAGTTGTTTGAAATTTGGATGTGTGTGCGCTCGTTCGTATCTTCACGTCAAGTTTGGGCCCCGAAAGAACAGAATAGAACATGTTAATTTTACTCAACGCTGACGGTACTATGTTACGGTTAAAGATGACAGCTCTCATTTGTCAAAACTCTGGAATTGTATTGAGACTTGCGCAATCCCAAATCTTCTCGGTCGCTTCACAAACAGATAAATACGCATCAGCTATATCAATTCACGTATTAATTAATTTGGAAGGGTTAAACTCGTGCATCGCACAGTGTGCTATTTTAGTAACATTGATAAAGTTTTTGAAAGTGTGATGTGATATGATGGTTAGTTGGAATGACGCTGGCAGTATGAGATGGAGATAAGAGAACGTGTTCGACAAGATTTTCATCAGTCATTAGCGCTGTTATATCGTACTCGGCAGCGAAATTTCAATAATGAATCATATGAGTCGGAAAGAATCAGAGTGATTCCGATTCTCGTATAAGATTCTTATATTCGCTTGTTATTGTATTTTGATGTCTCTTATAATGATATTGACCTTCTCAATTTATACTTTCTAGGAAATCGCGTAGTAGTTATTGTATGGGAAGCCTTTAGTAATATCAGCTATCGACAATAAAGTACTTACGTACGTACGTCTGTCGTGGCATAGGAAGTAAATATCGTTTCGTTGTTGCAAGCCATAATATGTTCCGCGTGAACGGATTCTAGGAATTTATGCTTACTAGCCCATACTGTAACACTAGATGCCTTGAGTTGCTTATAGCTATATGCGTCGTTTGTAGTAAGTTATTAAATGGTTTAAACCAACGTTAGAAGCGTTTCTGCAGTAACTTAACGAACGTTTTTGTGTTTCAGAGACCTCGTAAATAATCAAACCCAGTTTTTATCGTCAGATACTAGTACTAGCCGTTAATTCATTGTCAAATACGTAATACATTGATTTGTAAAAGAGCAGCTTATTGAAATAAACTCCAGAAAATGAGTTAATGGAAAAATCGAGTAAAGAATATTTTAAGTTCGCCTGAAAGTTTTATATAACTGACAAAACTTGGCATTAACAAAAACTAAACTACGCCTTAATTTCAACATATTTCTACGATGATTACACTTGAAAGAAGAAGTGACAAGAAACTTCTTCTCAGAAGATAAGATTAACATAGTTATTAAATTATTTAACCTTTTTAATAAATTCTTATCTTTTAATTTTAGATATATCTAAAGAGACGAAATTGTATAGGACAGTTACACATTCAATAAAAAATTGCCATATTGGGGCGGCCTAGAATACTCTCCCCAATCCCATGCTAGCAGAACAGGGTGTTGTAAGAGGCCACAGAAGCCAGCCTGCTTGGTGGTAGGGCTTCGTGTAAACATTATATTATCAGTATTATTATTAAGTCATTAATATTATTACTGGTATTATTATCATTCCGTGAAACCTGCCTGGCTAGCTACCACTCTCCTGCTTGAGTCAGCCGCCAAACGACTCATCGTTTACTATCAGGTGGCTCGTCTGCTCGTTTGTCGGTTATTACCATAAATAATATAGGTTCACTGTTGTTTTTGACGAGATTTAATATTTTTTTGATACTCACATAATAAATTAGTACGTATCTACTAAAGCTACTGCCGACAAACTGTATCAGAGTATCTTTACATTAGATATACGAATTAAATTACATGAAAATAAGGTAATGTATTTGGTTATATCTCATGAAAATACAAACCTAGCTGAGACGTCAAAAAGGGATAGAGTGTAAATCTACGTTACAATGTTTTCTTTTTCGTCTCTTATGAGAATTAAGTTCAAACGCGACAAATATCACTGTCAGATAGAGGCATACTACTCTCTTTAACAAACATTGAAGGGTTTTTTTTGAAGAATTGAACAAAGGATTTAAGAATCATTATAGATGTTATATACGTCTAACTCAAGAAAAAGCTTCAAAGCAAAATACTATCTTTCATAAAATATTCGTACTGTGTTGAAGATTGCAGGTGAGATGAATTTTAATCAGAGATTATCATGAAACATTGTGGCCCTTGTATTATTCATTAAGAATGATGTTTTTTACCAGTGTTTAAAATAATTTGAATAGAATTGCATCTGGCTAACTGTTTGAGTTATAAGAATCCCCTGGCCATGACCCAATTGCTTGGCTAATAAGGATGCTCTAACAAAAGACCTTCGACTTTAATCCATCTTTATATTTTATGCAGTCTTTGCATTTATTATAATCATTTGCTTCCAATTTGAGAGAAGAAGCAAACCAAAAATATGAAAACAAATCATTTATTTGTTGAGTACCTAAGGTTGAAAAAGGTGGTCACTAATATAGAAATGGTATGCTCTTACTCTACCATTATTAATATCTACAGGGCACGTGTAAAAGACAATACTCACCAAGAACAAAACACGCGGTATATACGCCACCTCCAAGCGCCGGTTCCAGAAATTCGAGGGCTATGAACATTTCATAGTTCATCGAGAAAGCCCGGATCACTCCAAAGATTCCGTTGGACATGCTAGCGAAGATCAATGCCATTTTTCGACCGAATCTGTCTGAGATGAGGCCAGTAAGGGGTATCGAGATGAAGAATCCGGCATTGTGGACAGTTCCGACTAGGGATCGCTTCCAGTCTTGACAGCCGAGATCGAACTGGAATTAAAATTCATGAAACAGGATTCAGGAATAAGAGAAAAATACGTAGGCTGCTAATTTTAATCTGCTATAAAAATTCCACTGTTTGAAAATTCCTAATTCTATAGAAAGATACATCCACATTTTATAGGTTTTTTCGTGGTTGGGATGTTGGCTTCCAACTATCCTTCAGATTAAGCCTTTCTAATCGTCCTGTTGAACAACGGATGATATTAGAATATTTGAATATATGAAAATAATATTAGAATATTTGTCCTTTTACCACGCTCGAAATTTAGCATAAACAAATTAATACTTTTTATATTAGGTACCAATAAAAAAACTATTAAGTGTAATTTCTGCGCAGCGAAGCGAATGAATAGAGCTAGACTTTTTATACAAGACATAAAATGACTTTATCAACGCGAAATAACACGTATTAAAAACGACTGAAATTAAAATAAACTGTAAGCAATTGAAAACGTATAGTGAGAATAAATGTGACAATCTGCCGTATAGATTTAATAATTATGCACAAAACATCGGCAAAGGAGTAAATTGTCGCGTGTAATAATGAAAGGAAACAATTTGTTTTAATAGTAAACATTAATCATGATGACGATTATTTGTTCAGTTATCTTTTTACAGCTATTTTTGTTTATAAACGACGCTTCCATACAAGATGATAATAATTGGTTGGTTTGCTTGTATGACCATATGTTGGAAGTTTGACGGACTGATCATACACATAAATTACTTGTGCGAATATGATGCAGCAGTATTTACCAAATTGGCATCTAATTGGATTGATAAGGATTAAAATCTGCTGTTAACAAAGTCTTTATAACCGCCCTAACCTTTGTGTACCTCTAAAATACTGACATACGTAATTCAAAAAGTTTATGCGAAAAAATCAAATAGACTTCAGGATAAATAAATTAAATAATGTTATTTGACGTATATGATTTAGTTTGATAGAATTATTAATTTTGATGAACGGGTATAGAATATGGGATAACCAGATAACCTTAGTCGTTAAAGATAAATATTTCGAAATTGATGATTTTGCTTCTTACTTTATGAAACAAAGCTTCAAATAAACAAATAGGGTTTTTATTAATTAAAAACACAGACAGGCATATTAATAGAAAAACAATAGAACGACAGTCAAAATAAATACTTTACAAGCGACTGCCAAAATACAATGCCAAGGGAAAACAAACAATTTCAATACAATATAAATAATAAAAGAGAATGAAGTGACAAACGCACACAAGGTCTGTGTCGATAAATTTGTGTAGTAGTGTCGTCATATAATCTATTTTTCACTATTTTATTTACTCTTGGAAACTGGCCACTACTACCCATGACAAATTTTTTTTCAAAGGATAAATCAATGAAAGTAAACGCAGTGTATGTGTTTGACAACTTTTAAGGTTCTGATATCCCCGCCAACTAACCACTAACTAACCTTACCAAAAACTAGGTACGTTTCCCGCATTTATACATTGATTTTATCGCAGCAGATATTTCGGTCAGTCTATCTTCAACCTCTAGATATTAATGTAGTTAAGTTATTTTACGCAAAACAACTTATGGAGTGATAATTTCACGGACAGTATGTAATCCTGGTGACCAGAGAGGGTTTAAATGAGATTGGATTTTGAGTGTGATAATTTGGGGTTGTGTACTGTGAATCTCCAAAGATGTCACCATAGTTGCCATATGGTCACTTTATATTTTCCATCTAAGGTCCAAAAATGCCTTAATTGCTAGTATGTAGAACAATGTTTACAACTAAACATGAAATGTTTAATCCACAATCAATAACTGAAATTGTAACACTCACCAAATACACTGATATTTTGGAGATAATTTTCGGAATCAAATGCTCCATAACGTCGATAGAATAGGAAATCCAATTAAAGATTTCGATTTACACTCTAGTACAGAAATTTTGTCCGGTCCTAAGGATTGTACGAAATATTCCAGCCATTCTCTATATTCCATGTCACTGCAGCCTTGCTAACGAACCTTGTTTCTGGTTAAATTTGCCGATTTTCCATTGCGTCCATTTTCAAGCGATTAAATTGAAACAATGCGATTAATAGCAGCATTAACTCAGGATTAGAGTTTTAGGAATATTCATAAGATTTTTTGGGCTTTTTACGTGAATGAAAAGGATATATGGTTATAATCAGGTAAAATATATTTATGCATGGAAATGGTATTAAATTCATGGCTGAGAACATTGCCTCTAAAATACTGTTAAGTCTATCGAAGAATACATCATAATTTATACACGATCATGTTAAAAATATAAAGTAAAAACTTATTAGCCGAATGATATGATGATTTTATTATTATATTTTTATATATATAAATTCTGGGTATAATTGTAATAAAAATATCGAATATCTGTTTTCGTCTGTATATTTACAGACCTATAAATCTTCGTCAGTTGTTCAATATGTTGGTAATAAATGCATAAACATGCGTGCATTCGTTTTTAAGATTATCGTGTTAAATAAATAGACAAAGAATTTGTGTTATAATTATTTAAGGATACTTTAACCGGTTATTGTAAGGACCTTGAAAAATATTGGTGGGTAACCTTCTTGTAACTAGAACTGAAGATTTTGAAGCTAAGCAACGAATGTGATAATGGAAGTGATAGCATATAACGTGGATCATAATCCTTTAAAGCCCAAACGCCTTTCAAAATCCTTCACAGTGCAGGATAATAAACGCTAAGATATTCAATAAATAAGACTAATGTTGATCTATATTTGGCTCTGGGGAAGGTCCTTAATCTGCCATACATTTCCTTGGCGCTAAGCTCAATCAATATCAAATACTTAATCATTTCCTATATCCATAACAGCTAAAAATTGGACTTATGCGTTATTGAACTTCCCGATAATACTAACAGCAAGTGAAGAGTTATTTATACTCCATGAGTCAGAGTTACGATGGCGAGCTGTGATAAAGCGATTAGTGGTAACGCGTTGCCAATTGTTGATATCCCGTACTCATTCAATCATGAGTAGGTTTAAGAAAACCCATATTTTGGAATGATGCGTAGATTCGTTTATTATTTTTGCACTTTTCTACCGCAGGCTGTACTTAATCATGGTAAAAGATATAGTTTCGTGTCAAGTTATCGAAGTAAATTATTCGGAACAATGGGAGGCCTGATGGCCGAAAGAAAACGGGACGTTATTTTGGTCAAAGGACATTGGGTTGGTTGGGTTGCTCTAACAGTAACTTGAATATAAACGTTTCCAAAATAATGAATAAGGACGGAGTAATAAAACCGTGTACGACCACGAATCATTTTTCTTTATTAACATGGAAATAACATAATTATGAGCACCTAGTCCACCTGACGTAAGCATCAGTGATTAGGCCACTTACGTGGGCACTGCAACCTCGGGACATTCTTAATAGCTCAAATAAAAGTAACGTCATGTTATGCGGTGTTTACAGATGGCCTGCTAATTCTTTACATAGAGATAGACATACAAGACGTAACTATAGACATCACAGAAAAATAACGCTAATTGAATCAGTTTGATTTACAACAGCATTAGCAGTGCAGTAACAGTATAAGCATATCAGGTGTACCGTTCCTACTATCTACCACCGTCTCTTTAATCTTAATGAAGCGGACAGATTCTTCACTTCTTTGATTTTGACTAGACCTGGCTGATGATAATAGATATGTTTATGGTCATCTTCTGGTAGATTGAAGGTTCGTTATGTCAAAAAGCAGTGCAGCCTAGTCGTTTAAAGGTCGGAATCCCTTTCAGATATGTTTATGTTAATAGCCCCTTTTTTATGTTAATAGCCGATAAACGAGCAGCCGAGCCACCTGATGGTAAGTGGTCACCGTCGCCCATGGACATCAACAACATCACCAATCAACAGGTATCACCGATGCGTTGTCGGCCAGGAAATGAGAAAAAGGTAAGAAAGAATGTACTGGCTCTCAAACCCCCAGCCGGAACACGACGAGTCGTTTGGCGGCTGACTCAAGCAGGAGGGTGGTAGCTAGCCAGACTGGCTGCACGGAAAGATAATAATACTACTAATAATATTAATGACTTAATAATAGTACTGATAATATAATCTTTACGCGAAGCCCTACCACCAAGCAGGCTGGCTTCTGTCGCCTCTTACGACACCCTGTTCTGCCAGCATGGGATTGGGATATTCTAGGCCGTCCCAATACGGGCAGGTCGTTTCTTTACTCAGGTCGTTCACTTCTTTGATTTTGACTAGTCCTGGCTGATGATAATAGATATGTTTATGGTCATCTTCTGGTAGATTGAAGGTTCGTTATGTCAAAAAGCAGTGCAGCCTAGTCGTTTAAAGGTCGGAATCCCTTTCAGACCGGGTTCGAAACCTGCATTTCAAATTTTTATAAATAATAAGAACATTAAATATTATTTATTACAACGTGCTTCGAAAAACGAAATCATTTTAAGACCGACTACATTTTTGAAATATTTTCCATAATGTTTTTAAAGGTGTGTTTGCATTAGAGCAGCGTGGTATATATGTATAATCTTTACCTCTCACGGGATGATAGAACACTCAAGCTATATATATATAGTGTTACAGTTATGGATTTAGATTTTGCTGTGCCACATGATTAAGTTCCGCGGTTTCCAAGTAAAACCTTACATTGCATATTGTCTTACATAACAGTAAACTATTTTATGGCGTGTCGCCACAACATGATATGACCTAGTAAAGTGACATGGTGCTATTGTTGACTTTGCATTTACCGTAGGTATGGGTGGTATCGAATGAATGAGTTTACGTCACGAGTAAATGACGTTATGTAATCAATCATTAAGGTAAGTTAACTATCAATCAGTAATCAGTAAGGTAATTTAACTAATACTACTGAGGAAGTATTAGTCTGTGTTATTTTAACTTCATCCCATTTCATCTTAGCATTGAAAAGGATTTTGGTATACATATTATATACGTAGGTTATGTTAGGTGAATCAATCGAATTCTTTTGGGCAGTAATAAAATAAGGAAAATTCATAAACATTAATTATGAAGAATATAGAAAATTATAAATACATTGTTTAAAAGATATTAAAGAAAATGCATGAAAGTTCTTTACAGCGGAACTGTTGGCTTTAGAATTTTAACAAAGTGCGAAATAAAGGCATTTAGAATTAGCAGAAAGATTTATCCAGGAATTGTATAGGCAATGGGAAATATTCCTGTATACATTTACAATGTGGAAACCTATCTTACACGATTCCGCGTATATTTAATCAGTTTTTTAATGCTTACAAATCTTACCCTCGCATTAAAATTCGTGATGCTTTAAATTGTAAGTAATTTTACTTAGTGGTATAAACCGTGGTCACGACCAATAACGAATTCTAATACAAGTAGAGAATTTATATCGTACTGTATTTGTATATTTTGTTATCATCATTAGATACATATTTATGACAAGAATACGTGTAAATAACAAATTATTTGCTTTACACGTACGCATTGCTACTGTTCGTTACGTCATAAGCGTTTTCACGTGATTGTGTCAAATTCAGAAAACGTGTCCCTAATGACAATTCCATTGCTTGGTAAATCAATTATTGAGGAATGTTTAATTCAATTTCGTCATGATGTCCTTATCTAATGTTTGCATTCGAATTACGCTTTGGTTTTTAAGTGATCTTTATAATGAACTCGTACTGTTACACAAATGACGGATACTTAACGGATGATGTAAATCCCCAATAGTAATTCAAGATTTTTATAACTTTATTCTAGTACGTTTGTGGAGTAATACTAAAAAGATAAGTGAGAAGTATACCTTAAAAATATCATGCCAAACTATATACATAATAAAATGGAGTATTTAATTTTTTTTAATAAATAATAAATTTTTCGATCGATGATTAAGACAAATAATTAATATATAATATTGTCGTCGCTACCAATGTTATATTTTCGAACAATTATTCTTAAATGTCTTTTAAATTTCATGAATAAATGAATTGCTACGACTTGTGTCAATTGTAAGTCAACGTGACTAAGTTAAGCAACGGTAATTGGATGAGTAACCACTAACTATTTTTGAGCGCTATGCTGCGGTCGCCACTATGCCCTCGCACCGTGGAAAATTTTGATCTGCTTTAGTTCAAAAATCTAAGACATTTTTGTTTGTAAAAGAATCTGTAGAAATTTGTCACAAGTATATATGAAAAAACTCTGTTATGTTCTCAGTTGTGTGAAGACTGCCAATCCACATTCAGTGAGGAGTGTGGCGGGCTACGGTCTTTAACCCCCTTTGATTTACAGAGAAAACCCTACAGCACTGTAGTGGGACAATTATGGGTTATAATATTTTATTTCGAATAATTCCGGACAATTGTTTTATTTTACTCTGGTTAAAAATTATAACACTCGAGAACTATTGAAATCGAGTACTTTTGCAAAGGGATACCTCCCATTAAGTAACTTGAGCGTAATATGTATGTATTTGTTGTTGTTTATCGAATGTCACAGTAAACAGTAGCAAAGTGACGAGGAGAGAATTAACGCGATGTGAGTTAACTTACCTCTTTTACTATGGAGTGATGTTCATAGTATACGTAGGAGTCACATTCAATTTCCGTAGAAGTGTCGTAGTAGAGCGGCGAGCAGGTATCGTTGGTGTATGCAGATTCGTTGCTGAACGGTGCGAAACGGAGACACTTCGACGCTTCTCCATCATGCTTTGGTATTGTGTAGTTGAGCACAGTTTCATTGTTCTCACATTCTGGGATTGTGCACCTGTAGAATATACTTTTGGTTACAATATTAATTCCAGCCAGCTAGAATTTGCAAAATTTATGTGTAGGTATATTTATAAAATACGTAAATTATTCATTAATTTTGAATTTGAATTTTAACGGCCCAGGGCAAATACTGAGGTGTATTCAGTCTATTTAAAGCATATCTCATTAGCTTTAAATCGAAATTGATCATTTTTATTTTAAGAAGGATACATCAATTATTGCTTCAGTACCTAGGTAAGTCCCTCTGATGCGCAGTGTCACAAAAAGTGCAAAGAAACTCCGAAAGATAATATTTAAAGATACTTAGATCTCAGTGAGATCTAAGATAGTAGTAATTTTATTAAGATCCTCCTTGTCAATTGATGGTCTTATTAACAATGCCTGACGCTTTGTTTTCTGTCTTCGTTGACCATGTTTCTCCTTATCGTTCTGAGTTTAAATAGCTTCATATTGAAGAGCGACGACATTAGATTACTTGATTCATTCTTTATTCTCTAACTTTCCTCTGAAAGTAACTAAATATGGGCTACCATTTTGTTTTTGGGCCAAAAATGAAAAAATAATCTAGAAATATACATTTTTTAATGTAATACTAATCAGACATATATTTTTAAACATTAACGTAACAATCTTATGTTGTTATTAATAAACTATAGAATAAAATTGAAGCATTATACAATATTACAGAATGGACGCTAAATATGGAACAGATACTAAAATATGGGCTATACCCCATTTATTAATATAAACTTTATTATCTTTTAAGGAAATACCAATAATTAATATGTATATAGTTAAAAATCAAATTGATTTGGTGTTTGTAAGAAATTACTTAATTTATTTGTAAAAATCACATCTCCAAATATCAAACTCTAGCCCAGCATAATCATTATGTGCCCACAGCACATACATCAAACATTTTATCCACAGTTCTCCTCGTGTGTCGTTTGTCTTGGGAAAGAGTAGCTAGCAGAACATACATTCTGCGTCTACAGAGTCAAGGGCTTCTCTCCCTTGGCATTTGGTTCACTGTCTGAATCAGATTGGATTTCCGCGTGACTTTTAAGGTCTTCATTTCCTTGCCACGAGCCACTTTTATGGCTTTAACCACTTGTTCTTTATCATATTTTTTTTCTTGGTTATTTTGATAGTTTTGGCAGCATTCGGAAAAAAAATGTAAGTACAAATTAGAAATGTATGTCCAACTATTTAGTACTAGTATGACTATGGTTCTTAATATGAGCTAGCCCATATTAGAAATTCTTGACCAAGCTAAACTGGTTGTTATATTTTATTGGCCATATATCATAAGCAATTAATCGACCAAAAAACTAAAATTTAAACATATATTCTACAAATCCAACATATATTTACAGTGTTTAATTCTGATCATTATCAACTGAATAACGTAGTCTTACGTACCTTTTAATTTTTTTGACGGCGGCGAAACAACACCATCCTTCCTTAGTGGCAGCTTGCACACTATTGAGGAGATGGTGTGATCACGATGTTAGGATGATTGAATGCAATAGAAAATAGTCGTCTGAAGGGTATTTTAATTGTTTGTTTTTTTTAAGAAATATAGCCTTTATTAAAGCACTAGCCCACATTTAGCTACTTTCCTCTATCCTTTTCAACTGATTCACAAATGAAATATGGTCACACGCTTCAGTGAGTCGTTCCTCCTTTTTATTCCACTACATCCACCCGAATTCGTATCCAGCTCTTTTACATATACATATTATTTCCACATGGTTACATAACAAACTCTTGTCCAAGTATTCTTGTCTTTGAAATAATGGTCAGATTCTAAAAAGCCTTCGTCATTAAAATACTTTTACACTTGAGTTTCAAATTAACATTTTACCATTTGCTCAATGCTCTTTCAGCGTAACTTTTTACGTACTCTTTTGGAAGCACTAAAAGACTAAGAGACCTCTCAATTTATCATATCGGCACGATAAAATTTTCTTTAGTTACAAAGACGGCGACGGTGACGTAGTAAAAAGCACTAAAGTGGGTTGTTCATAAACCAATGGCTCTTCCCGGTATTCATGATCATCGCTGCTCCCTGCCTGTTCACTGGTTCGCAGTTTGCTTGGTACAATCGCACCGATAACACATCGGGGCGTACCCCTTCCCAATTTCGGTCTAAATTCACCATTTTCGTTTCTGCCTCAGTGCAATTGGAGTCAATTTGGATATATTCCCGCGCACCCATGTCTCTCTCTATATTTAAAGCCAAAAATTGTGTACGACCAAGATTTTTTGTGACTACTTACTTAGTAAACCAAGAAGGTCAATGCCGTCGATGCACATCCGAAACACCAAGGATGTTACCAAAACGTTAGCTAGAAAGGGAACCGCGTAATCCATTTTCAACTAAACGCCCTACAGCACGCTCAATCGAAACTTAAGACATCCTCAGACTAATTTTTACAGGCATATAAAGAATTCAACCATATCAAGCGACTCGAAACATATGAACACAACATTTGATTCTCGAAGCTAAGGTTTATAAATTAATGCACTTATACTTTGACACTCTGGTCAATTTCACAGTAAAATTTCGCAAACGCCGCTGCACGCATAGATGACGAACTGATTACTGAAAACGATACTGAAAACGATGCCCATTGGAACTTTTATGCGTCTCATCACACAACACAACTTATAGACAAAGGATATTATAGTATAGATGAGTACATGAATAACAAGGATGCCTGGACAAAATTAGTGTCGAAACCAGTTCTGCACAGGTTTAAACTTTTGTAATTACCATATGTTGCTTAAAAGATGTGCTGAGAAGTTTCTTTCGCCGTTTCTTCTCCTCATTGTTAAAGCACCTTTTCGAAACGGTAGTAGAAGCAAAAAATGATGTTCATAAGTGTATTTACTAAATACCTATATGATTAAATCATTTTGATTTTGAATTTGAATTTGATACAGGTGCATATATATTTTTTTCGTAATGTTGCATAATTTCAAAAATACAATGCCAGCTGTTTGTGAAACATTGATTTAGACTAAGTTTTCATGTTTTGTATACTTTAGATGTCGTTACAATTGCGGTGGACTGCAAAGTTTCAAACTTTTCATCAGTTTTATGCTTAAGATTTAAATCAATTTTCTTTCTTTTATTACTAGTCGACAAACGAACATACAAGTCACCTGTTGATAAGTGGTCACCGCATCGTTGTGCATCTAACATAAAACTATCATCTTCATATCTACTATCGTGTTCATTCGAAAGTACTGGAGTAAAATTTCGTTAAGGTTTCTTTCCTTATTTGTCTAAATTTTTCTATATTTTTTTTACTTTTATCACGGTTCATTCCATAATAGCCGTCAAAGCGCCAACGTTTCTTTTTTATCTCTAAAAGCTATCGACTGCAGTTAAATTGGTTTTAACAAAAATACATTGTTGCCATTTAAGGTCATCAAAAGATTTCTTCGGGTTTAGGTGATCTTAGAAATCGTCTTCATCGCTCGAAAGTATTTCCGTTGGAACTTCATTCCCGTTCTGAAAACATATTCACATATTTTTAATCTACACTAGTCGTTTGTGATGTTACATAAATATTTCGGAGACATCGTACAACGTAAAGAGATAAGAAGGAACAGTTTTGCGTTCTGTATTACTGCCTCTAACTAGAAAACTTCTTTCAAAAGACATTTCTGCAAATATCCCGTTCCATTTCGGCTTGTTCCTTGAAACATTCGCGGCTAATTAAAAACTTTTCTCAATTCCTTTCCATGAATTTATTTTTGATTTGGTCTTCATTATGTTTCTTCTTTAATATTTTGTTCCTTAAGTCTGAAGAGATGGAAAAAGGACGCTGATAAAATAAAAGTCAATGCATCTCTAATAGACGGTTTAAGAAAATGTTCGTCCATTGCTATTGCATTTCTGATTTTTTTCCGATTGCATTCTTTTCTGGATCAGTGTCTAGTAGTCATATCTGTTACGTGTAAAAGTTGTAAGGTTCAAACTAAAACAATTGTAGTTCTGCAAGGGTCTTTTCTATACTGTCATGACCCAGGCGTCCAGGTTACCTGGCTGCGGAATGAGAGAGTCTAGAGCCTATTTTCGGAAATCGAGAATCTGATCTAGATTATATGAAAGATTAATGTTTCTTTTGGAAGCATGGATGATTGTAGTGTTTACCCATGTCATTCGTATCCATGTCATGCGAGGGTTTAAGTTAAACCAACTTCTATACTAATCACCCACTTGTAGATATGGCAGATAGTTTTTTTTCTTTTCGTACTCATACGTTGAATGCATTAAGAAATTGGTTTACTGTTTCTAAAATTTAATACACGTTGCCCATGTACTTTAAAATACCAGAAAAAAAATAGGAAACTTGGAAACCGGACCAGAGAGGAAGAATTATAATGAATGATTTTTGGCTTTATGTATGAAAAGGAAGGTAATTCGCCTAACACAAGAAAGATGTTTACAAATTGTGTGTTTTGTAGCCTCATCACAGGTAGTTTCTATCAAAATATTTTGCTGCCTATTGTTTTCGACGAAAGTTTGCGAAAGTGTGTGGCATAACATACATAATAGCTGGGGAATAACAAGTGTACGCACTCCGGATTTCGGAATGTCGTCAAAGTGACTGAAGGAATGAAGTAACGATGTTACAGCATCGGAGATACAATACGTGACAAATGACAAACGTTTATTATTGTGGGAAAATTACCGTGGCGTGTCAAATATGCAAACCGTAAATATTAAAATATGATTTGTGGAATATTCATAGGATAGCTTAGTAGGTAAATGAGACTATGTAATTTCATTATGCAAATTTCATACAGATTAACAGATATAATTAAATATTTGTGTTACAAATATTGCGTTATGTGATATTAATCTTTAATATTTTCGTTAGTTTTCCTAAAACAAATACTAAAATACTTAATAATAACATGCGAGTCAGTCATCTGTAACACCCAATTTCCTCCAAAACAACGTAGTGGGAAAAGTTGATATAAATATGTTTTTTTTATTGTAATAGTAGATAAAAGGTCAGACATATTGATACCTGAGAGTGGGCACTACAGATGTATTCAGATTCGCTACAATAAAGGCGTTACAGACGCGTTTCCGACAACGACAAAAATCCCACCCAATAACTGAATGAAGGCCAACAGATTTGCCGGCTTTATTCTTGCCGGTTAACGCAAATGGTGACATTTGTGGTACAGATGTTCATGGGAGACGATGATCATTTACGTCCGTACTACCATATACTCGTTTCTATTAAGCTATTCATGTAGAAAAATCTGAATAATACTATAGTCTTCACAAACAATGCTAAAATTCAAATTGATGCATAAGACAAGAGATCCGAATGGCATCTATCTCACTCAGCGTAATCGTGTAACCGCTGTAAATATGCTGTGTAAAGATTTATTAAGTCCTTATTACTACAATAATTGTTGTTTGGATTTGTTATTATTGATTTTTCGTTTACGACTTGTTTGCATTTCTTCGTGTTAAACTATTGTATCAGTAGATAATTATAGACTATTATTCTCCGGAATAATGTACTTTTCAAATGGCATACGTATACCTAAATATAAAAATTTGCACTCTCTGTTTATAATATTATTAAAAAGTATTTTACCTATCCTGATATTCCAATTTGACTAAATATAATAATGAACAAGTTTTTTTATCCTATTCCAATTTACTTTTCTTCTTTTAGGACACACCTATTTATACTATTTTATGTATTGAGTGTTTCTTACAGTGGACTTCAAATGTGTTCAAAGTACATAAATAATTAAATGAAACTTGGTAATGCTGCCAAGATCGTAGTTATTATACCATCCACACACATACATAGTTTTATAGTATGTATGTTGTATGAGTACATGTGCTGAGGAGTTTCTTTCGTTTTTTCTTCTCGTCAATAATAAAATACAATTCGAATCGGCAGTGGAAGGAAATAAGTGCATAAGTAGATACAAAATACCTAAATAATTGAAATAATTTTAATGATTCACTTTAAACTCTATTAAGTTGAATTTTATAGTTCACCTAAGTTTTTTAAGATTGAATACCATGTCCGTACATGTGAAAATAATCAATTTCAAATGAAAAACTACTGTAGAAATTTTAATACGGTCTTTACCACTCGAAAGCATTGACCCCATGGGACAATCACATATCATTATAATGGCAGATGTAATTTTACGGTGAAGAAGTTGCCGGCGCTTTAGGTTAGATACAATTGTTTAGTAAGAAACGTAAAAACGATTGCTGTATAAAATATCAATATGAAAGGTAATAAAAAACACGTAATATTATAGAATAGTAACATTGCGTACAAAAATAACGTGTAGACGAGTTATCACAACCATGAATGTTTCAACATTTTTATCAATATTGTATTATACTCTCAAAGCAATACCTTCGCAATACATAGAATCCGTGTAATATGTTAATATGTAATCTAAGTTGTGACACTTTTAAAGTAATTAAGGATTTTTGGAGATGCTTACTTCTAAAACGAAATTGCGGTCGAACTGCTAACAGGCGACGAAATACCGACAGTATTAGTGCTGGTTCTACCTGTCTGGCTATCACCTATCGTTTAGAATCAAACGAGAAGATAGTTTGTTTGTTTTGTATTGAAATTTAGCGACCTGTCCAAGCTTCGCACGTGTGCAATTTACTAATGGAAAAAGGAGAAGTGCGTTTAAGCAATAGTACATTTTATAATACGACGTTTTTTAATAAATACATTTGCTTAAAAAATAAAACAACGAAATAAAACATTTTTTCAAATTTTAATCATAAATAAATGCAGAAATGTAATTCGCCGGAGTTAGTTTCTTTTTTTTTAGAGAACATGGCAGGGCATCGGTTTCTATGCATTCAGCGAATTCAACGACAATAATGTATTTAAATTAAAAAAAAATTTACTTGCGTTATTTATTTAGTTACATCATAGGTATATATTAAGAAAATATTTTAAATTTAATTCATGTATTAGTTGTCATATCAAACAAAAATTTTGTGGGTTATATGCAGGAGGAAAACAATAATTACTAGTGCGGAAAAGAATAACTTTCCATACCCTAAATACATATGGAAGTCTACTTTTCGAGCAAATGTATCAAAAAATATATTAAGTATGTCTATTTTATAATACGTCTCTGGCCCTAGTGGTTTAAGCTGTGCGTTGTCTGTCAGCGTGTAAGTTTATCGAGAAGGAATTCATCTAAATGGATATTTTATTAAATAGAACTATCAAACCAAACGTCACGTTTTATTTGAGATTTTCGTACAAAAATACCATCCGTATATCAGACCGTACTGGTGCATTTAAGAAAAAATATCTCATACAAACCTCATCCTGAAAATTATGAATACAACAAAAAAAGTCAGCCATCGATCAAGCCGTTTTCACATGATGTTCTATTATACATACAGAAAGTGATTTTTATATACTTAAATTGAATTTTCATACAAAGAATCAGCACAGTTACCCTGGGAGACCTAATTGTGGCTTTTCCTACCAATCAATCCGAGATGATAATGAAAAATTGCGAAGGTAAACAAACGCTCAATAGTTAGTTTTGACATGGATAAGCTGACTTTTGCAATGTCACGTTGATCTGTTCGTGCGCATTCGTATCAAATCGTGTGAGCAATGAGTAGGAGATTGAGATAATATTGCAATTTGATTAGTACAAAACACGCTAAGTCGACGTATTGGGTATGGTTGTTATGATAATAAATTAATAAACCATAAATAAATTACCCGTGACACGTAACATTAAAAAAAATGTAACCTAAATGTCAGCCATGGACGGAATTGAACCCGAGACTCAACACTCGGCGGCTAAATTCACTACAAACTAGAGATGTTATGGATATGAAATTTCGGATCTGGATATGGATACGGATATCTGAATAATTTTTTACCGGTTTCGGTTACGGTTATGAATATTAAATTATGTCAGATTATCCGATTGTTTCGGATATTTTCGGTTACGGATGTTAGATAATTTAACTGTAACTTGTAAAAAAATATAATATATTTACAAGGTAACAGTTTGACTTTGTTCTAGGTATTATTTGGTGTTATAATCATGGAATATAAACTTTATTATAGGATTCGGTTATAGTTTCCGATATATTTTTACTTCGGATATCCGATAGTTTCGGTTACGGTTACGGAGCTCCATACCATCCCTGCTACAAACAAAGCTACTCGTATTTATTCACGATGGTTTGATCGTAGATTGGTGCGACAATCACTTTATTAACTTAAGTATAGCACTTAAGTCTTGATTTAGAATCATTTGCTAACACGATAATAAATTGTTGACAAAATTAACAGTAAGCGGTTGATTTAGCTTGTTCATAAATATTACATAGTATGTTGTATATGTATACATTTATTTTAGGAAACACTGCACTAATGTATACGAATAATTAATATATACATGAATAATACGAAATAATACAAGTTGCGTACAGTGCAAAGTTCAGCGCGTGAACATACAGTGAGTGTCGTGTGTCGTGATACGGTAACTACATAAGAAAAACGAACTAGACGTAGGGTAGATGATAGATTAATCTACCACTAGCTTGTCGACGGTTTCTCCCCGCCATCGCGGTTTCGCTGTGACCACGATCCATGCAACTGTATCGAAATATTGGCAACAAATAAAACGTATCGTAAGTACCCGTTACATAATAAAATGTACGTTAGACGTTAGTCTATAATTTCCTGTGTTGCAATTGCTGGTGCGGTAGGTCTGAAGCGACTACCAGCTGAGCTACAAGATCCTCGAATGTTGTGAAGAAGCACCTCCTCCATATAGTTCTTAAAGATGTATAAAGTTCTCTAACTAGTATTAACCACCTGCAGGTTCGCAGATTTCATACACCTCTAATAACATGATGAAACACTTTTAGATATGAAACGGTTTCCTCATGACCTTTCCTTAATAAGTAATATTAATTTATATACATAAGTCAGAAAAATTAAGGTTTGTGCGCAAGCTTCTAAGCCAGATTTTAATAGTGCTGTATCATTTTATCACTTCGTGTGTGAAATAGATCTAGATTATATATTTTTATGAAAAAATATTCTACCACACAATAAGTATCTACTGTTGTACGATTGAAAACATTGAATTTACGAGTAAGAGTGACAGCGGAAATTACTACTTATATTAGTTACTATTTAATTATTCAAATACTTTGTAAATAAAACCCTTTGTCTAACCTGTATTTGAGGTCCATCGCTTCGAAGTTGTACACTGAAGAGTACATCCCGGCAAGGAAAACGGGGAACAAAATCAATATGTAGTTGTAAACATTGAATTTACCGAAAGGTCCCAAAACATGCAAAATATCATCTACGGTCACTTCCTCCTTATTTTTCTCAGGATCCATTCTTGCTATAAATTATTCAATTAATTCAATTAATACAACACAACACTACAATACTATAGGCTTTATAACGGTAATGCTATTTATTCCAATTAATTGATTTGAGCGTGGCGCGTGCAACGGTTAGCCGGCCGACAATGCATGAGAATGCGTCGATTCGAGGTTTTTATCATTGACGCCTTCAAGCACTCGGTCCGTAATTTTTCTTACAACAATGCTGATACATTTTATTATTTTCTGATACGCCAGTGGCAAGCGAATATCGATATTTTGAAGGAACTAATAACTTAAGCGCAAGTATCTATTATGGAAGCTTTTAATTAATGCGGTCAATTTTAAAAGCTTTGCTGAGAACTGAAATATATTGTTCGTGTTTTTATTTTGTATCTTGGGTTATGAAATTGCTTTAATGTTTATCGGCCCATTGAACAAGTCTCTCGCAATTGAGGGCGCATGGAAAATGTTCTAACAAGCACCGATGCGGATTTGTTGAGGGGGTAGTGGCCAACTTAAGTTTCAGAAGTTCGTGTTGGAATTTAAATATATAATCATTTAATCTGGTGAAGTTCGCGGGTAGCCATTGACTGAGGGCAGCGCAGGACCGATCGCCGTGGAGATCCTTGGGGGAGGCCCATGCAAAGCAGTGGGCGTTGTCTGGCTGAGATGATGATGATGATGAATCATATAATCATTTAGAAATTTGGTGAATACAGTTATGCACGTTACTTTTGCGTTTACTACCGTTTCGAACTGGTGATTTAACAGGGAGGGGAAGAAACAGCAAACAAAAATGTTTCAGCAATCTTTTTACCCAACATAATGACAATTAAAAAATAAGTTTTAACCTACGCGGGAGCGATTGCGGCGCTATTATTTCCAGGCGTTCTCGCCGTTTATACTACAGTCATCTATACCACGATATAATTTACATTTACATACAAGCTGTATTAAGATACGACGATTAAAGGTAATTGTTGTGACGCTTAAATTGTTCTAATAAAACTTACCATGTGTACTTGCCCTCTTTAGCAGGGAAACGCTTAGAATTAAACTTCTCCACTAGAGGTACCCGTTCAACTATCGTCTAGATTTGATGGTGCTTAAATCATACGACCAGTTACGGTTGCCAGAACTATCGCGATATAGACACTTCGAAGTTATGAATTCGAGGCAATTATATCTTGGGATGTAAGCCCATCCATCCGTGAGCTAATACATATTGGAGCACTCTGCTGACCAGGTCCGTTCTTTTGGAGGTAGCTGAGTTCTGTACCTACCGGTTTCTGACGGTATTAATGCATAAGCGGAACTCCATCCTGTCAAGCTTGCTACCGGGGAGGCGCCTATTTTTGGAATCATTCACGAATTTTTTTTGGATATACTTCAGTTGTAGAACTAATTGTAAATGTAATTCTGTGCTGCTTTCTTGGCCGGCAATGCATCGATGATGCTCTTCGTGAGACGGCCATTATTGATGTCATCAATAATAATAAATGTTCATACGCTCACACCCTCGCATTAGGATTCCCTGTATGCAAGTAGTATACACATAAATAAATATGAAATCACTGACACCCTTGAAATCCTTGACCCCAAAAACAAAAATTTATCTATTATACAATCGAACTCAAGTCCCCTCGTTCGGCAAGATGGGTCACCACCAACCGGGCTAGGGGGTCGACAATAATTAGATTTCTCGAAGCTCATCGAAACGGCGTCGGAAATTTAGCTTTATTGTAGTTTTTTTAGATTAGATGTCCTTCTGGATATATACGTGGTAAATACGGCGCATATATTTTCTTATTGGTTCTTGACAAGATTTGTTTTGTCTGAGTTTTTGGCTGTTATCGTGTTCGGAGTAGTTCTGCAAACAGTAGTACGTGCTTAAGGTTAATTAAGTATATGTATATATATGTAATATATATAGTGTATATATATATATATATCTATATCTATATATATATGTATATTATGTATATGTATGTATATATATATATATATATATATATATATATATATAGTGTGTATATATATAAACACCAGATTGTTCAGTGCCTGTTCTGCTGTGCTTGTCAACAGATTTTTTTGTTTCTTAGCTAATGAGAAATTTTAGTGTGATCAGTAAAAGAATTTAGAAACAAACCGTAACTTAATTATTGTGCTCGAATTCTGACCTCTTAAATATACATTATTAACATATATTTGGATACATTTACATGTCTCAATAGAAATATTGTATTTGTATATTTTCTTATTCACCGTAACCTTTTGCTGAATAGTATACAGATCTGAGCAACTCTGGTGAGTAAAATAAGTTTTTTTAATATAATAAGCAGGCAAACGAATAGAACAAAAATAGCAATTGTCGCCTATAGACGCAAACAACACCAGGGATGACATTACCATATTAAACTTATACAATGATATATTTTTAAAATGCTGTTGATAGTGAAAAATAATATCAAGAATAAAACTATTTTAACAAGGGTAATCAGACATTTCTAATATCTATTAAAAAAGACAGATGACAGATGTGGCCGAACATTGCCGAGCGAGTCCACGAACCATAAAATCAGCGCGAAATTTGAATTAAATACGAACAGTAAACTCTAGATTAGTTCTTGAAAACGTTAGTGCATAGCATATTGTGAAGATATATAACTGCCAATTGCATGCTAGTTCATTCTGTGATTGAAACCGCAGAGTTTAATAAACAAGTTGGAATAAATAAGCGGAATTCTTAGCAATAACCTTTGCAAAATATAATTATTTAACCGCATGCAAGATCTATGAAGCTATTGGACAAAATGCTCTCGGCACATATCGTTTTTTTATTCTTTTCTTTCCTTTAAATAACTATATTATGCGAAGTTTATTTACTGAATAGTTTATTGTATATAATATACATTTTTTTACATAAAATAAGTTAATGCTTGACAATAATCCCATCTGATGACAAGTGGTGATGAAGTGTAAGATGTTGAACGCGTTAACTTATAAATAGCCTATTCACTCTCCTCTTGAAGACTTTTACTTGGTAAGAAGCCGAAAACACCGACGCGGGCAAGTTATACTTACTCTGTGTAGCGGGATGAAGAGGTAAGACGTGAAAAATTCAGACTTTTCCTAGTTCAGGCATCAGGCAGCTTTGTTTATTTATTTTATTTATTTAATAATTTATGTACACTGAATACTTAAAACAGTAAAATTACATAGGAAATTTTGTACAAAGGCACTGCTATTTCTATGTTATTCTATGCTATGAAATAATTTGTGTTTATCTACAGGTATACATGCAGCAAACAATGAATATTTGTTTTTATTGTCGTCTCAATGTAAGTTTACTATCAATGTAAACTTTGATTAATGTCCAATCTCTTCTTGATTATTATCAAAATTTATATTATTGAATGAGTCTTGTGATTCTTCAAATTTCTGTAAATTGTAAAGTGAAGTGCTCTTACTTGTTCTTTACTTTTTTACTTAGTTACTCTTTATTGCCTTTGTCAAAATAAATAAATCGTAGACAATTTAGAAATGTTTATTAAATTAGCATGTGTTGCAGCTGTAGTAAGCGCTTATTAATTATATTGTACACCGCTTCACTTATTTTTGTGCTATAATTTCTGTCTTAGCTTTATCAATGATTTTTATAATTATTGTTATCGATTCTTTCCCCAGTCCTGTTAATTTTAGAAATCTAGGGCAGATGCGGGTAAGTATTAAATAATGACTAATGACCTTTTCGATGTTATTGAACCCTATTGAAATTATTTGATATTAAAATCGTAGCTGAATACGAAAGCATGCTATAAATTTAAAAAAATAAACTTCAAAAATTTAATTTTTTTACAAAATTGAAACAAAGATACGAGAATTCAAAGTTATTCACAAAAGTTGGCCCAATTTTTATATTAACACTAAACACTTTATCGCCACGTTGATGGCCAAGAAAGCGGGAAAGGGCAACACTATTTCGCGGGAAATTCTAGAAAGAGTTCTAGAAGAGAGGTAGCTAGCTAGCCGTCTCGCATAGCTGTTGCCGGTTAGCAGGCCAGTAATGAACTCTACCATCATGCATGAGTATTGTCAAGATCAATCTGAATGCTTTGGAGGACACCTCGCCTATTATTTAGCAGGCTGCATTACTAGCAAGGTTGGCTTAAATCCAAAGATCATTGGGACACGCTCCAAAATGTATGATAAGGACATTTAGTATCATTTAATTTTTAAGGATATATTCTTTTACTGGATGGAAAAATACCATAAAACACGACGATCACATGATTATGTGACACTTAATAACTAAAATCTTCCCGCGCGACAAAAAGACCCTTATGTTTTACCATTGTAATACCCCAAGCGCACTTTTCGGGCGACAGGTAGCTCCATTATTTCGTAAATACAAAAGGTATCGCTAAAACTTTAAATTTTATTGATCACTCAGTGCGGCGTGATGAAGGCATCATTAGGACAAGAGGTCGCGCGACACGCGACCACACAATGTAGTGACCCACTTAGACCTTGGCGTGTTAATCCTAATGACGGACCCGTATTAACAGGTCGCAATCACTCTCTAAGAAAAGGGGTCCCGATCGTTAAGTCTGCTAACTAAAAGGGGCGAGATACCCAGCGGATACGCGGGTAATTCGGATCGCGATGAACTAGTGCGACTGTGTGTGTTGTTCATGTTGAAGTGAAATAAAGTCTCTGCGAAAAAACTTAGGCGTTTCTTGAACTCTTTTTTTATGTTTATTAACACGTAACACTATTTAATTGAAGTCCTTAAATATGATCGATAGTAAATGTATCGGAGAGATTCAGTTCAATTCAACTAAACGAATTTTATACTTGAAATTCTATTGTTATCGAGTGATTTACTTAGTGAGTAGTTTCATTCTAAAATAAAAAAAAAAGCTATAATCTTTCATATTTGCAAACACACGGCGACACTTTACGATCATACTATGTACTCGCCTCGTCGCAACAATCCAATATAGCGGAAAGTAGCCGAATTACCTGAAAGTATAGGAAGTATACTACCATTTATGCGCCATAAACACCAGTCGTGTTTCTTCTAGGTATCCAAAACTTCACGAGAATCGATGTGACGTTTGAAAAATGTACGTTAAGCACCTAACCCTCTGCTTGTATTTACCGCGTTGACGTGAACCAGCCGTCTGATATTGTACGTCAGGGTCCTAGCTACATCACTGGTGACGTTACGATTGTCGACTTATAGGTTTATCGATTTTAATTTCACGGATAAGATCATCAAGAAATCATGGTTTTGCTTACGGGCTTTTTTATATTACCTTACAGTCAATTTACAATAACAGCCAGTTCCTATAAATACTTTAACACTTCATCATGACGTCAGGTTTATCAGGGATGGCTGTTATTATGCTAGGGCCCTTGGGCATATAAGATTTTGAGCGAGGACCTGAGCACGGGTCCCGTGTGTCCATACATTGAAGACGGTATCTCCATGAAAATAATCTATTGTTCAGAGATTTGCTTTACAAGTCTTCTTGGTTGTTAGTAAGCTAAGGCATTGGATTGTTTTAATCCATCAGCATTTTGAAGTGTACTTGTCAATAGGCCTCCCTTGATTGGTGCCATTCATACGGTCCTGAACATTTTGAATTCAGATTTTTAGTGTTCCGTAAGCGAATGGCAGAAACGGATCCCTACAATTTCTCCATGTGTGGTTGTCCGTATGTCAAAGCGATTTTATTTGGGCTATGGAGACTATTGACATTAATTACATAGAAAAAACTTGGAAGGTTTTTTATAAGCAATTAGTCATTAAACGAGCTGATGATCCACTTGATGATAAATGATCTCCGTCTTCATAGACATCAGTAACACGAAAAGCATCACCGACGGGTTGCAGATTGAAAACGAAGCGGGGGATCTGTATTAGGCTCTTCGGTACAGCGAGCGAAACACGTATGAAACATTATATGTATATTTTAATATCTTTAGAAGGAGAATGGTAGCTAGTCAAGCGGGCAAAATATCCTACCCTGTGCAAATACCATTGGGATTAAACTAGGTTGCACAGAGTCCAGTGACCTTCAACAGGAGGAACCTCTCGCCATAACCACGTCCGTACAGATTATTCAAAGTAACATTCTTATATAGTCTTCTTTAATTTTCTAACTGTAATGTGGAAAATTCTTTAAAAATCTATATGATACAGCATTCAAAATACGAAAATTAGTTGAATAACATAAATGTATAGATACGCAATGTTTTAATAGTACCATGTAACACAAATTTATTATTGCTGCTAATAAAAGTAGGTATTCCTCGCTCATCCTGACTACGGAACTCTTAATTGTGCGTGATCCGACACGCACTTATCAATTTTTTTTTCTTGTTAACGATGTACCGAACGAGGTCGAGGAGCGTCCTGTATTCAATTCGCGGACCATGGGCATTTCAATGACTCTGAAATAGGACTATTTAAAGGCTATTTTAAAATAGATTTTGCTTAAAATTTTATACCTACGTCTGTTAATACAACACCTTGATATTGTTTGAGACGATATCATGAAACATAGTATATTATATAACTGGTGATCTTCAAAGTATATCGATTTTTTTGTCTTAAGTTAATAGCTATGACGAATGAGAAAGAAATAGTAAATCTGGCGGAAAATTTCTGGTTCTCCGACACAGTCAGTTAAATATGTTAAAAATATTGTTACACGTCAGGATCCGTAGGCTCGTAAAAATGCCACAACAGTTCCGCAGAGACTTTATTCCACTTCACACACACTTCAGAATCGCAGTTGCACTCGTAGATCGCAGTTATTCGCTTCGTAGAGGGAGAACTCTTCGCTTCGTATCCGGGAACCGAATGCCCTGTGGCCGACCCTGCCCGCTATTTATATCGATTTCCGGGCTTCCAGATCCTTCCACGGCCTTCGTGGAAGTCAACAACAACGCAATTCCCGGAAATCGACATAACAACAGCGGGCCAGGTAAACAACCTCCTTTCGGCAATGTATGCCAACCTCGCCCCTTTCTCACCGGAAGGGTCGGCCACCCTTCCAGAAACTTCGTAAGCCTGCCGACTTTCTCTTCTCGGCTATCCTTCGAGAAGCTTCGTAACAATATAAATGGACGGATAACTCAGAATTTCAATCGGATTTTCATATCGGAATGGACACCATTACTAGCGTCATGGTTACATATCTTTGCGGGCGGATATTTTCTTAATTCGAACAGACTATCGTTTCATCAAGAATTTACTGTTAACAATACAAAAACACGTGTAATAGTTCCTAGCATAGAGGCATTAGTTTTTAGCACAGTTGAAACACAAGTGAGGTCAGTTGTAGCATTTGTCCCTTAGCTATAGTGTAATTTTTTTTCTCCGTGCAGTTTGGGTCATAATAGATAAACCGGCTATGCCGGTGCGCATGTTGCGCGGGCGCAACGCCATTATCGATAAAAACAAATGAGCCATCGAAGGCAGGTGCAAGAATTCGTAACTCACGTGGATGACGATGACCCTGATGTAAAATGTTGATGTAAATACATTTAGATTTAGTTTTAGATATAAGTTATTATCATTATTATCTTTTTTGCTGTTCAATTTAAACTTAGATATAAGTATTTATATTTGTTTTTAATATAACTTGATACATTCTATACGTTGTTTCAATACGTTGTTTTATCTATTTTTCTTTCATTTTTATCACAATCCCACATAATGACAAAACTAAATACACTATCGATAACGCTTATCGACAACAATAATGCGCATCACTATGCCCGCCCATAAGGCCCGTGAGTGGGAGAGCAAACGCAAACTGCACGGAGAAAAATATTATACTATAGGCTCTGTTGTAGATCGAGTCGCCGAGCGTAGAGTCATAGCAACGGTGCTGCCATCACTCAGGTTACCTGCCGCGTTCCGTTTAGCAACCGTATTCATGACTGCCTCCGACAAACGTAATATGAATCATATCAAACTAAACATGAACAGCTAATATTATAATACGAGTATATACTGCGATGCAAAACCATTGTACACCAGTTCCAACAACTTCCTATACGTGAAGGGAAATAACTAAATGCCTACTACGCTCATACATTCTGGTCTTTGAAAAGTTTTTGTTTAATCACCATAAATGGATAGATATTGCTTAGTTATAGGTTACTTGTAACCCGCCCTCGCTTCGCTTTCAAATACTTCGCAGGGACAGATCCATTTCCCGGGATAAAATCTATTAAACTCATAAAACAAGTTTCAAATAAGTTAAGGATCATTAAATCTATTCAGTGGGTTTAGTGTAATACGTATGTTTTTATAGATAGATAGTCCAAAACTCTTCTATATCGATAACAAAGTCTACCTATATTGAATTTCAAAAAAAATATACGATGCAGAGATAATCATAATAATAATAATACTTTTTATTGTAGACCATAACATAGACATGACTTAAGACCAATTTGATCAACGTAATTATCGCTAAACAAATATTTCTTCCAGACAACCTTAAGGTGAGAAGTTATAAGCGTAGGAATATTATCTACTGGTAGGATGTATTAAATATAATTAAATAACATAAATTTTCCTAGCTACAGTTTTAAAACAGATAATATAATATTTGTATAATAATGTTTGACAGGATTTTGACAACTGAATTACAGCGCCAACTATCAGGTTCTATCATAGCTTTTTAAATATTCGATATGAATACATACTCATGTTTATGTAATGGAATATTAAATAGCTATTACGCAGTGGTCCACTGCGGAAAAAATGATGACAGTATCGCGGTATATGTTTAAGGTAACTTTTCATAACTTAAACCAAGATATCGAAAAACTTAACACACATATTTCTGGAAATTTTCAAACTCAACTCACGTCTTTCTGTATTTCATTCGTCGAGATTCCATTTTTTGCGGCCGGTGGAGTGTCTGTTTGCTAGGAAGTTATTGATTTTGCTCTAAGCGACTTTTCGTTCTTTTAGCTGTTTCATACAAATCTATGTTTGAACTTCGCACGCGAAAGGAATCATGATATTATATGCTCTGAAATTTACTTGGGCAAAGTGTTATGATACGGTCAACTTGTTTGTAATCGTAGGCGTTGCTGCTGATATTATCGAGCGAACGATAAATATAAATATAAAAGGTAAAAAGGTATATGAATGAGCCAAATTTCGCTTGGCCAACAAGTGACTGCAAAATCATGATCCTCCTTATTCTCAAGGGCGTTAGATAATGAGAATTGTGTTATTTATTGGAAGTTCCGATTGGTTTAATTTACGATGATATCAGGGGATATATTTATAAAAATATTTTTTCATTACATTATTTTAGCTTCCATGTTGAATATAGCATTTTAAAATGTCCTGTTGATTTCTTTATGTTTTAATTAAAAAAAAAACTGTTTAAGTTATTTTATTAGCTTTTTGGGTACACGAGGCTGGGTGATAGTTGATTAGAAGAGTACACAATATTGCATAACTGCTGTTCTTATATGCGTTATAATTAATATGTATGTATAAATTCAGTTAGGTGTCGACAATGTTACTTCACAACCCTAAATTTAGCCTTCCTCGAAGCAAAGCTCTTTGTGGGATTGAAACTTTTTGACTCTGAGGGATTGTTATCTCGAAGTAGCTCCAAATGTATGCGCTTGTTTTAAACAGCTCCATAATCTGATAATAAAGTAGTTTTACCGGCTTAATATGCAGCATGAGGCAATTTTTTTTACCTACTATTGTGTATTTATGATCACATACTTCTTATTTATTTATTTCTTATTTATTTATTTATCTATCGGTTGTTATCAGCCCGATACTTCTGTAATCTCACAAATCAAAATTCCAGCTCATCTAGCGGTGATATCATTGTAATGAGAAATATTATTGTTGTAAGCATCAATTAACATCAAATTGTTTATAACCATTGATTATATTTATGAAAATAATTAATGTTCACACACACACACACCCTCGTATTAGGATTCATGGCATAGACATACATATGACGTATGACATATGACGACAAAAAACCTATGACCCTAGAGCAAATATTTACTTGTCATGTAAATAACTATTCGGGCCAAGAATAAAAACCCGCGGCCCATCGCTTGGTAGGCGGGGTCACCACCGACTATGCTACGGAGTCGGCAAACTAGATTATGTTTAAAGTACAACGCTTAAATGAAAAATATATTCATTTTACTGCGGAATTTGTTGCGAATTTAAGTTGTGAGATTACAGAATACTGTGCTTTAAAGTTGAATTTAATTGTAATTCATCCTGGATTCCGAGTCAACCTCTCCGACTGAATAATGGAAAAGGCACTGTATTTAGGTCACTTTCTTTTTCTTTCATGTATACGAGTATTGGCCTGACCTAGTGCCGGATTTAGATAAAAAGAGGCCCTAGGCTATTCAACTTATGAGGCCCTTTCAATTGTCGTCGTGATTTTTCAGGCACGTCAATAATTGCCATAGTAATCGGTGATTGTACGAACTATACTTTGGTGCAATCTAGTATGTACAAACGAACAGATCAAATGAGACGAACGCGTTGAACTTAACCAATACCAATTTTTATGTTTGCTTATTAGTCATACGCGTAGAATTTTTTCTTATTTTCGGTTCAGTGTTTTAGTGTTCACCGTTTTCAGAATAGTGTAATTTAAATTTTTCTTACAACTTGATTGTAGACCCCTCTTGTGCTTGAGGCCCTAGGCTTGAGCCTAGTAGTCTATAGGAACATCCGGCCACTTTCGTATGTGCTACTTACAATGCTTCTTTTAGTCTCAACCGCGAAAAGTTTTAACGCATTTTTTGGTTTTGTACTAGAGAGCTAGATAACAAGTGGTTTTTGTCTCAGTTAGCATCACATAATGCCCCCTGTATAGTTGATAGTATCAGGCGTTACTTTGGGGAAATTCATTGATATTAAATCAGTATTAATTTACTTTGCAACAATCCGCAAGCACAATGTACAATAGTATATATTTCTATACATGCATAGAACCTCCCTCCCTCCCACAAAGGAAAATATGCAATTATGATGAAAGTATATACCAACACACATACCGTCACCAACACGTGTTTCGCTCCGAAACAAAGCATCCTCAGGGTGTGTCCTCTGCATGGTCGTTGTGTGTCGATGATGGTGACACGTTTATTGACTCGTGACGTGGCATGACGTGACGTGAGCCTTCTGTACTTTTACCGGCTGTTATTGTTAAAGCAATAATCGTTTTAGAACAATAACCTTGAAACCTTGTATTTGTGTGAATATATTAATTACCACTGTATTTTGTTTCTCTTATGCTTCAAGGGAACATCAGACAGATTAAAATAGCAGACAATACTAGGCTAGTCTAGTGTTTTGTAACAGTTTTACTTTGACAATGATGATTTTTTTTTACTCATTTTGCATACGCGTCGACTATGTAACTTCAAGGCTTTTTGAGTTGCGCCTTGACGTCATAATTTATGTAAAAAGCAACGTATATATAACAGTTTCTATTCATTTATTTTCTCACTTTATGACTGTATCATTCGTAAATTATTGTAAACTTAAGCAACTTCCTTGTTTCTACTGCCGTGTTGTAATGTATTCTTCGTTTGTAATTTGGAAAGCCAGCCAAGAAGCGAGTTAGCACTTACATTAGCGTCGTATTCGTGACGCTCTCTGTGCTGCAGTAGTCTATATACAATGGACGGCAGTGACCACTTTCCATAACATTCGTTTTATATAAAATGTATGAGTTTCAAATAGAGGCGTATGTATGATCATTGGCGGTTCAAACATACATATTACTTCTTATATAAAAACTGTCTTCGTCTCATCTATCGCAGCATCTAAACAGCGCTACGTACAGCAGTGTGTTCCGATTTAAAAAGCACTACAGTAATTAGCAACAAAGCAGAGGGGTTTCTCATCTTTCAAAGTACCAACGCACTTACATTTCTTTGTCACGAGCTTTTGTAGACAGACTGTGGGAAGGAAATAAAAGGGCAAATTTTTGCGTCGCTTTACATTAGAAAAGTAATATTTTTTTATGAAAACTACACTCGCTCCTTCACACCCGACACTTTGCCTTTTTTAGTTTAAGAATCTAAAAATAAATAATTAAACTTGCGTTTTCGTTTTCTTTATATTGATTCGTCTTTTTAATGCGTACTGTATTTTTGGTTTTTTTTTTTTCATGTGACAAGAAACATAAAATATTACACCATTCTTGTCCAGAAGCATATTTAATTTTTTGAAAGGATGTGTAGAAATAACTACTTTTACTAGCTAATAGACAAACAATTTTAAACAATAAAATATATTAATATTTGGGATGTAAGGGACCTCATATATCCTTGAGTCCTAGGTGTGTGGTGCGTTCTGTGAAATAACGAACAAGTCAGTGGTTTAGGTGCATTGTGAATGTCGCTGGTCAACTTGTTCTGAATAGGCATCAATTTGATGGAATGGATAAAACACTGGAAAAAGAAATGGAGGAACACATACCTCAAAACATGTTTCCTTTATTATTATATATAAAGAGTTAGATTTTATCTTATAACTACTAGTAATACGTCTTCACTTCGCTTTAAACATTTCCAGGGGAACAGATCCATTTCTCGGTATAAAAATTATCCTACATTACGATCTAATTACAAGATTATGAGATAGATTGATCATATGTTTCGAATATGAGAAGAAGCACCTGAGATTTTTGTGGGATCTTAGTGTTATATGTATTCAAACACACGACGGCAACTATTAGAAAAAATATTTATAACATACATTAAGCGAAAGCATTTAACAGCAACCTTAACCTCTGTCATTGTGAGTCAACGGTATGGTTATGACTAGTAAAAGATGTTTTTTTTTCATTAAACGCATTCGTATATATGTGACCCTGCAGCCACTCAGAATGCACACAGTCAATGAATTTGTGAGCTTCATAAAAAATTGTTGATTCGGGAATATTAATCTTTAAATGATATTGTAAAAAAATATCCTTTTCCTGATCACGTAGTACAGTAGCTTTAAACAAGATTTATGTCTCTGATTTTCCATGAGTAATAAAATTAGTACACGTTTACTAGCAAGCTTTAGAATATAATTAACCTATAAATCGCACAGATTTATTCGCCCTCCAGGGGTGCGTTATGAACGAAGTGCCTACCTACTCGCGTTGTTACTGATTTTATTTTACCTTATTTTCTGTATTGAGTTTACCAACAATCGATGGTATGAAATATATTATGTATATGTTAAACGCACAATCAGTTACATGTAAATGCTGGGTGAAATAACGTATAACTGTAAACCTATTTGTAGATATTACGTAGGTATAATGCATTCTTATCTCTAAATAGTATAATACAAAGTGAATATTATCGTGAATGTAGGAACACACACACACACACACACACACACACACATATATATATATGTGTGTGTGTGTGTGTGTGTGTGTGTGTGTAAGTCTCTCCCTTTCTTACTCATGATTGTCTATCTACTCTACATCTCAATCGTTTATGCATTCATGTCAATGAATCAAACTCTAGTACCTTAGTCTCTACCACAAGGTTGTCAGGAAGAGGTAGCGCGAAGCGATAAAATCACCATATGAACAAAGTCAACATCGAAGGAGTCACTAAAAAGTAAAAAAAAATACTTCGTTTAATGTATGTGATGTATAGTTAACTATTATTTTATTGCGAGAATAGTACATAATTTCGTCATCGTACGCAAGCACTAAAGTCTTGTATATGTTATGAGGTCTTGTGACAATACAATAAACTCATAGCTATGCGGATGTTTACACTAAGATCGTTATAATAAATAGAACAACAAGTTTATCCGTTTCCTTCCGTCATATAGTTCTGATTAATGTAATACGTGGACCCGATAGCAATATAGTAACAAAGATTACACTGATGAATGATCACAATAGTGTATCCAATTTTTCTGAGTATTTTTAAGAATAAACACCATCAAAATACGTCAAACTAGGTCTTTATCTTTATTTTATAGGAATATATTTATTTTATAGGAATATTTATAGGAATATTTTATAGGAAGTGGCGAATTGGCCCGCATTTAGTAAAGCGTTTAATTAAAAAACAGAGCTCCACCCTGATTTTTTTTTATGTCTATATTCGACAAATGAGCAGACCAGCTACCTGATGATAAATGGTTACCGTCGACCACGGACATCGGCAAGACTAAAGGTATCACTGATGCGCTGTCGGCCAGGAAATGATAAGAAGATAAGAAAGAAAGTACAAGCTCTCAAGCCCCCAGCTGGAACACGACGAGCTGTTTGGCGGCTGACTCAAGCAGGAGGGTTGTAGCTAGCCAGGCGGGCATCACGGAATATGAATGACTTAATAATAATACTGATAATATAATCCTTACGCGATGTCCCACCACTAAGCAGGTTGGCTTCTGTCATCTCTTACGATACCCTGTTCTGCCAGCATGGGATTGGGGGAGTATTCTATTATTATATTATTATAGTTATTATTATATTATTATAGTTTTATCTCAGTGATGATCGACCGTTTTGATGGGATCCCAGTAAAGGGAATTGGGAATTGGGGGTTGGGTTTATGACGTAACGACGTTATTCGGCAACTTATGAAACTTAATTTTATAGGCAGACTTTGACATGTTTGAACGTTTATTCTAGAAGATTTGTGGAAAATATTTTGTAACATAATTTCGGATTACTTAAATATGGCAAATGTCAGTTTTTTTTTCTAATATAGTTTTGGAGGTAGGCAGAAATCCTAATACATGTGTGAAATATGATAATACAAATATAAACTACTGACAATTTTGAAAGTTCAGTAATAAAAAATAAAACAATCTGCTAGAGAAAATGTTTTGATTCAAGTAAATCTGTCTATCATTTAAAAAATGTTACTTGATCGACGTCAAAATTTCCATGTCTTGCATAACACATTATACAGGATGGTCCATTTACAGTGGTCCAAAAATTTTTTTAACTAGAGAGTACTATGACTTATCATTTAAAAAAAACTTAAAAAAGTAAAAACAAGGTTTAAAATGTATAATTTTTTTAGAAATATCACGTTTTAATTACCCTGAAGTCCGACAGGAGCGTTGTCATACTACTCGTTCCGAAACACTCACATTAAATGTTACAACCTAATATTTTCACAACCTAACACACTTACACGACAATCTGGCCAATTTCCTTTGATCCAAATATTAGTATATTCACGTACATAAAGTTAATTATTTTTCTGTTGGTTACTAGATGCTTGAAATAAAAAAAAACAATACTTTATTTCGTTTCACACCGATCACACATACTACCCTCTCGCTACCCCACTCTCCTCAACCTTGTCGCTACGTGATTAAGTGTAACACAGTCTTTTTTTACTTTAATAGTTATTTACTTTAATACTTAGGTATATAAGGGATAGTGTTAAACTCACCTCACTCACTCACTCACTTTCAAAACCTCTAGGGCATTGTCAGAAGTTATAGAAAGCTGAAATTTGATAGCATTTATAGACACAGCCTTCGAACACGACGGCTGCGAAATGGCCAAGCCATATTTTTTGAACAAAATGCAGGTTTTGTAGCGTTAAGGTTTGTAGTCAGCCCAGAATTAGGTACTTGGCTCTTCATGAGATCTGATGCCTTTTAAAAGTGAAAGCGTGATAAGTTTTTGAGTATTGGCAACCTATTTTGCATGAATTTTTTGCGAAGATGTGTACCTGTAGTATAATATAATACAAAATACTTTATTGTACATCAAAAAATCTATAACGATTTATAGTGTTTGTACACAATTTTAAATAAAGATTCCGGTAGTATTACATTGTATAATAAACCACCGTAGCAATCGCGCGATGAACTCAATGATTTGCATAATATATGCATACCAAGAAACTGACGGTTAGATTTAAAAACAATGGATAGATAACAAAAGACTTAAATAGATAATATTTAAAATTATTTTCGTGTCATTTGTGTTCGTATCCATTTTCTTAAATCTACTTGTTATTCATACCAATACCTTATTTTTAGATTTGTTTATGTTTCCTTCGTTTCTTGAAAAATTATTTATAGCGACGTATATTTTAAATATCGTTCATGGTTTAAGAAAGTGTGGCTAATTCCTCAGACACCGAATTACATGTACTTATTTGGATTTAAACGAGTCACTGTAGTCCGCTTTTTCTGTGGGTTGTATTAATTATATATTATTACTAGGTACCTCCTCGTGTTAGAGATTGAACATGTTTATAATTACTCCCCCATCTCCACATCCAGACGGTAATAACACTCGGGTGAGCGGTAAATTCCATAAATACCCGTTTTTATTGGAAAATGTATTTTACATTTATGTACGTACACTGTATTATTTTATATGTGGTCATTTCCGCCAATACTGCGTCCATACGAAAAGTGCTATAATCAGACTTGAGCTTACTTAGATAAAAACTCTTGTTTGAAAAATATTTTTGAATAGATGCTGCGTCTCAAAGTCTCAAAAACTGCATATTCACGAAAGGAAATTGTTATTTTAGGTTTTAATTTATAATTTTGCGATTTATTTTTGAAGGTTAATATCAAATCAAGTAGGCAAAAGACCATACCAACATGCACGAGTAAATTTGGTGGTACAGACCCTACCATAATCCAAAAGAATGGAGTTGGTTACCTGTATTGTTTTGCAGAGTACATCACGAACAGACATTGGCGTAAATACAAATTTAGAATTTTACACTCTCAAACATGTTTATTTTGTCGTTAAGCAAGATGGTTGACGCCATTTCGTATTTTGTTAACAAGGAATTTGGGGACCTCGTTGAATTTATTGGGAATTATGTCAAGAATTGAACGAAGTTTGACGTTTGTGGTAATCATGAAAAATTTGTAACACGAATTTCTATGATAAACTTTATATCATGGGGTTGGATGGTTGAAATTTGTCATAAACACTCTAATAAACCAGAGGACATGTGTTTCTCTAAAATTACTCTCAAGTTTGTACATATTAATATATATGTTACACAATTAATGCTCGTTAGAGCCGCTTGGATAATTTTCTAACTTCACTGGTTTGAACAAAACAAATTGTCAGTTAATTAGCTGAAGATAAGTATTGAAATGTGTCCGAACGATATCCAGCTGTAACATGTAGGTAATTATTTATTACCAAAAGCAGCTGTTTTAGTAATTCACAGGTTCCAGAAAACACCAAAAATTTTCCCCTAAGAATTTATTGCATTAACTTTAAAAGTAACTGTTAGGAAATACACTCCAACAGTGGTTAACGATCAAAATCATACACGTTGATCGTAGATAATATGTTTCTGTTGGATTTTCATTTGTTTTTGACAATAGACAGACACGGCTACTACATCCATAAACTAGTATTCCCCGTATTCGAGTGGCATCGATATCCGCTAATCAGTCATCATAAACACCCAAGACTCGAGAACATAATACATATTTACCTGTGACATACATAAATATATTCCTTGACCGAGAATCGACCCCGAGATCCGTCCCTCGCCCGGGTCATTGCCCGGGTCACCAACCAGTCTAAAATGTCATTTTGAAAGAATAAATCGATAGTTTCTTGTCTAGTTTAGCGCTCTACAACGTATATTTATGTTCGGAATTGAGATTTACTGGAGCGTATCCCATGTGGTACTCAGGGCGGGTTGTCGGACAGGTTAGTGTTCAATTTGAGTGTCCTAAGTCCTAATACTATTCGCCAAGATCCTTTTTTGGTAAGATTATCTATTACCTTTCGATCGTTATCTAACGTTATCGATATTAGTACTGACTGCTATCTAACGTTACGTGATCGATAATTTAACGTGCCTTACAAAGCACGCAAGCAAATTTTGCTACTAGCGATCATCTATTCAGTATTCGATAGAAGCAAACATTGCTTACTTCAACCAATGAACGTGGAACTCGGAATGTAATCTTTTATCTTTTATTAACCAACGCCAAAGTCCTCTACTTCACAAGATACTCCTTGCTGATTATTAGAAGGGGTAATGCAGCTATGTTCCTCCGCCTTTTATAGACCGCTGACCTTTGCATCGCTCAGTTCAGTCCTAACGTTCCATATGTATGGTTGTTTATCCGCTAACCAGTATCTGTCCAGGAAATCAACTATGAAATACATTCTAACATGTTCCTGTTGTCATCCTGAAGATCAAATTTAAATGGTTTTACGTGTGTGTGGGTGACGGCGACTGCTTATCGTAACGTGGCCCGTTTGACCATTAAAGAAGGATTCCTAGGAATCGTCACACCCTTAAATGTGGAAACTTTTAATAATTTCTCTCGCCTGTAGCTTAAAAAATAAGTGGTTAACAGGAGCTATATACATCGCATATAAACATCCAAGTGAACTAGCAAGCTGTGCGTGTCACCGGCCACAAAGCGGTATACGATGATATTAGAAATAGATTTCCTTGATACGGGACTTACATCGATGGAAAATTGATTACGCTTTTAATATAAGTCCGCTGGGTTTATGTTGGAAATGAATTAACGGGATTGAAAGCAACAAGGAACATCATTATGTCTGCATGGAGCAAATAATGTTATTTTATTAGGATGATTTAAAGTAAATAAAATTTTATCCTAGTTTTTGCTTGTCTTTCGCACGGGTCGACAAAATTCGAATCCTCTTCACTTCTTCAGGTTGTCAAATTATGTTTTAAACATATATCAGCACTAGTTTCCCTGAATGAAAACTTTGTGAGAAAACCTGTAGATCAGATCGTTCTCCCGTGTATTCTCGGAAAAGAATGACGTCCGGCAATTCCAAAGCCAAAGTAGTAGCCCTAATTCCTCTTATTGTACTGGTATGCTATCACTACGTACGAACAGTACTCTTCGAGTACGACACTTTTAAGCTGAGTACAGAGCACAGTGACTTCGAACAGAAGAGTTCTGGTTGCGTTTATTCATCGGTTGTTCAGTTGAGTGCACCAGGGTTTGAGGAGGTTGGCTTGGTCTCAAGCACAGAAAGAGCACTTTATATCCTTCATTTGTTAAACATTGTCATTCATTTGTTAAATATTGGATGAATTGCAAGAGGTAGCTCCGTTTTAATTGAATATTTAGATTAAATATGCTTGCACTTTGTTAATACATATATGACGGAGAAACAGGACATTCAGAATAATTAGATATTATATATGTACGACTACATACAAACAAATACTCAACAGTATGCATATCTGTAGTAATAATTCACGTAGCAGTTACTGCTGCGCTGGTTCTAATTTATTAGAACATTAATGTTATATAATGGCAGTCAGTAGCCACAACATCTTGTGCTCATTCGGGGCACTTCAGTAGCCTGAGAGGTAATTACGGAGACCATGCGCGTAAATTAACATTTTTACGTAATAGCATCTAAGATTTTTCTACATATAATTGCTTCACTGTTCTTGGGTCTCATCTCGTAATGAGAAGGGGTAAAGCCATAGTTTGCAACGCTGACCATGTGGGGAATGCCAGAGTTCTCACACTTGAGGACCTTATAGAAAGCTATCAGATATGCAAGCACAATTTCTCACGATTTCTGACGATATATTATTTCATCGCTGCAAGAGATACTTCATAATTAGAATTACTAAATAATTTGGGAAACTAAAGGTGCACGATTAGGATTCGACTCTCCTGTCCGGGCGACCGACGGTCAAACCGTTAGGCTACCACTGTTTTTTTTATATAGATTTAAAATAAACCGACTTGATCTTATTTACTCGGATTGTCAGCATCGCTGGCGTCAAGGTCAGACATTTTCGCGGGCGGATACTCGTAGTTGGTAATTCGAGCAGAGTTACGTGAGCAATGTACTATTATTAAGATTAAAATAAGGAGGTGATTAGATGGAGCGTCGAAATATAACAAATTATATTCATTTATCTCACTCAATATTTAACAAGATAATAGGAAATAAAAAAGAAAAAGTTTACTAATTCTATTCGCCAATTTTTACATTATTTTACATTCACCCACGACAACTTTCTTTTTTCAAAAGTGAAGTTTTTATGGCAACACTGAAAAGTCATACAAGTACGGTCTTCAAATCCCGTATTGACTTGAACCCAACGCACCATCCGTTTGCCACCTTAATCCACGTCAAATATAAATAGTTTTCATTTATTTAGTATTGTGTGTTAAATAAAATAAAATGAATAAAATAACAGTAACGCGACTTATCACGTTTGGGGAGCCGACTAGCGGAGCGGAGAGATAACAATACCAGATAAAGTGAAAACGTGGAAATCTCAGTTACTGTGGAGAGGCAGCGATATCTTGAAGCGGCCACGTTTCAATCACACAAAGAGCCTTTAGGGGGTGTCAACGGGTAGTGATGTTTGAATTGAGAACTGTCGATAAATTTCGAAATAGTTATGGCTTGTTTAAGAATTGAAAATCAAATTTCTCATTTACATCGGTTACATCGTGTTTTAGATAACTCATTAAATATTTCACTCACAATACAAATTTTTAATGGCTAGGCACCGGGTCCTACTTTGACACCTGTTATCGTAATATTACTAGCTCATTACAGTGCATATATGGTTAGTTGCGGTGGGCGACTATGAGATATACTAAAGGAATAATCCGATTATGAAGATGTCTCGAGATATCTCGATTATAGCCATCAGTAGTTACTTATTAGTAGTCCGTCGAAGGGAGTGAGATGTGATACACGGTAGGCGGAAGCACGTGTGTTGGCCGGCCGGTCTGCGGCGCGAGCGCGTGGGGACCCTTCCCCGCACCCCCTTGTCGCAACTTCAAGCCCTTACTCACGCAGCACTAAATAGCTAGTCGAATGAAATTACTGAATTAAATTTGGTACGACAGATTAGTAATACAAATAGCTAATGTTATTCGATTATGAAAATAGAATTAGTAACTAATCATAATCGATTATTATCAGTATTAGTATTTAATAAATGTTTCGATTATGTCAATCATTTACTACTTCCCATCCCTACTTGTCAGGTCAGACCTTTTGTTCCTTCTTCGGTGGGGAACCTGTGGTGTGGTCTAAATCTAATTTTATATAAACTGTTAGAGGGCGCCACAATAGTGACGTAATAGAGATTATCTACACGTATTTAATTGTACCTAGTACCTAGTAAAGATGACACAGGTATATGTGTGAGTTGATGGGGGTAGCAAAAGTATCCTACATTTAGTTAGTAACCATTAAGAAAAGTATTAAATATGCCAAGAATCATTCAAATCTGTTCATTGGTTTTAGTGTTATACTTGTCTTGACCGAGAGACAGACAGTAATAAAAAAAATCTTTAGGCCTCTATATTGATAATAGTCTACTTGATTTAAAATCTCCAGAAAATATTTGATGTACAGATTCGGTCCTGTCCCAATTCTATTATTAGTATAAATTTAATGTGAATATGTAGTCAAATGTTCCCTGTTTATGGATGAGTGCGCCCGAGCTGAGCCGACGCTTTGTGAATATCTTACTTGAGCTGCGCCCATTGAACTTAATATAAATTTAAATTCACTTGTAGTTAAACCAATGTAGTAAACTGAATTTATCGATTCAAGAGAGACTGCTAAAAATTATACAATTTTTTTTTTGTTTCAATCTGAATTTAGTAGCACATCTTGTCTTGTACAATAACATAGTATATAATAAAAAAATGAGCTTATCTGTCTGAACGCGACAATCTCAAAAATTACAGCAGGGATTTTCATTGTATATCAATATAAAGAACAATATACGCGATAGTTTTAAATAAATAATTTAAGAACCTTGTTTGTAATATGATTGAATTACGATAATAATTGTCTAGAAAGCATGAAAATCACACATTTTAGAATTTTCCTTTCAAACATCTACTCGTGCGCATTGCGCAGGATTCCTGGCCGAAAGTACAATAATTTTATGACGGATAAGCCGATAAATTTTTCCCTATGCAAACGATGCAGAAAAAGATGTAGGTCACTGCTACCAACTGGCGATCAGAACGCATTTCATGATCTCGTTGATGTGCAATCGGTTGAGGAATAAGCGGTCTGCACTAACATTTCTATGTATCTACGATTTCTATTTAAGCGTAAACGACCACACTCTCATATTCCTGTACCAAGACTCAGAGGTCCTATGGTCTTACAAAGATATAAAATTACGAACACCCAAGAACTGAGAACAACCATTTATCTATCACAAAAATGTATGGCCCGGCCGGGAATCAAAGCCGAAATGCCTGCCTCAACAACCAGGTACTAGCAAGTAGGCTACGGGGTCCTCAGAATAAATCGTCTCTTCTCGGCAAACTTTATTAGGTCGTCTATCTATCAATAACTATTTTTAAGAGCCTAGCCAATGAACACAACGGTCATCATTTGAATCCAAGACCATTGTGGAGATAGTATTTTCATCGACTATATTCACTTAAATCGTTTACAACACTAGTACATGAGGAATATCAGGAAGTGCAGCATTTCGGCGACCTATTGTTAACAAAGCGTAACGTATCCATATCATCTAGTCAGTACTGGATTTTGACTCTTGATGTATGTGCTATTACAATGTGTATATTTTATATCGTATTTATACGAGAAACGCTAACAGCCGTCTGGCTATGGCTATCTGGCTTTAGTTGTTTGTGAACGACCGAGAAATATCTTAGAGCAGTTGAGGTATAAGAAGCGATCTAACCTTGAGACCAGGTCAAGTTTTCAAGCTGTGTTCTGTACCGCCCAGGTTATCTTGAAAGTAATCGTGTATGATATTACGATTCTGAACTCCTTTGGCTACCTCTTAGGCAACCATTAATTGTTTTTAAACGTATTTCGGTTACACTTACATGGTCGTGACTGTCTTTGGTTTTGCCATGGATGGCGTTTAGCACTTACCATCAGTTGGAGGGATGGGCTCGTTGGTTAACTCATAATATAAGAAAAATATGGTGAATTGAATATGTGTGACCTTTAGTGGCAAAATTACTTTAGCGTTTTCATTCGTTAAGGTCACATGAAAACTTCTTTCCTGTCGTTAGGTTGCTGTAGTTAAGTAACTTTTTAACTGTTCAGTAAAAATTTTCTATGGACACAATGAACATCTTTAATATTTATAAAAATAATAATAGTTTAAAAAAACTAAAAAAACGCTTTTATTGCTAATTGAACTAAAAAGTAGAAAATAATTTTTAATTACAAAGAGTTTTTATTACAGTAGTAGAAGGTCGGACAATCAATCATAATTAATTACCTCAAATAAACATTATAATAAAATTTAAGTTATTAACAAAATAATTCAAATCAAAGTAAAAAGCGTGGGGTGCATTTTACTTTTATTATGGATAAGTAACTGAGTATTATTTGGTGCTGAATGTGTTAATCTGTTAATAGTGTTCAGTATTTCATGACTAGTAGGTATGTGTGAAAATCTGGTGTAAATAACACACGGAACTTTTTAGTAGGTTCATTATAAATAAGGTAAGCAAAAGTAGCAGTAATACTCTTGTTCGCCAAGAAAGATGCAGTAAACCCTTCCCTAGAACACTGCAACAGAATTATTATTTGTTGGATGAGTAAGGATTATCTTGGCATGGTAACTGCCATTGCGTCGAGATTATAATCTATTGTAGCCAAATCTATTTTCATTCAACCCGGTTTCAAGACTTTAGTACAATCGTTAAGAAAAACCCATTGAACATTTTGTGCTTCCTACTATTATGTACATTGAAATCGCTGTCCAAGTAGCTAAAATGTGTCGAATATTTCAGTGAATGTGGCGTAAATTATTCTTTGGACCAGCTTTAGCGAATGTTTATGGAAGCGCACAATGATGGGTTCCATACCTACATGTGCAATAAAACAGCCACTCTGCTGCAGCAGCTGCATGACAATAAAACAGCATCTTAAACACAAATGCTGACAGACGTAATCTAAATATAGGGTTGGGGAAATAAGATGTATTGTATAATTACAAAACGTTGTAGTTTACAAATAATTATCTACGCATTATATAAACACTAGCATTTAATGGTTAAATATCAACGTTGTCCATGCACATTCGTAACGCTAGCAGTATCATAATCATTACCAGGCTCGAAGGAACAGCATATTCCGGTAATTGTTTACTGGTTTCAAATGGCTTCTCCAGTCCAACAGCCTTAGTTTGTGAGGATGTAAGCAGCTTCATCCGTCTAACCGCCCAACCCAACCTTCCTTGTTTGTGGTGTAACGAGACAATAGTACAGTGAAATGTTTCTTACGATTATAATGTAGTCCGTTAAAAGGCAGGGCCCCCACTTCTTAGCCAGCAAAGCTACGGTAATGGCTTTGATAATACGGATGTCTGGCAGTGGTGATCAATTAACATCAGGTGGTCCATATACTCGTTTGTTGACTATCAGTATAAAACGATTTATTCAGTCTATGGGTGCTATTTAACGCCATGAAGTAATTATCATTATTAAAGGAATGAGTTTTATTGCACTACAAAAATGCTAGAAACCTCTCTACTAAGGCGTAGTTCAATGTACATGAATGCTTTCACTACTTAAAGTTATTTCCGCCGGTTTTATTGAGAAATAGTGTTTTAGCGAGCGCTTCGATTTTTACAATCTCCGCGAAACACTTTGAGTACTAAGTTAGATGCGGTAAGCTACGAGTGGGTTTCTGTAAGAGATTGCGGATTTTGAACTTTTAAACATTTCATTTATCTTTGAGTCTCTTTTGATCTTTGAGCTAAGGCAAGGTATTTGTTTTGAGACGCTTTTACTCAGTAGCAATGTATTATACTAGAGTAATATTTAGTGTTTGACTGCAAAACTTCGACATTCAAATGCGTTTAGTACGCGGCATGTAAGTAATGAATTACAGTCAAAATACTTAGGTATAACATTGAAATTTTGCGTGTAAATTTGTTTATAATAACTGCAGCACGAATGTCACGAATTAAAATTAAATTATAATGGGAATAATAAAACAGTTGAAGGGTTCAAAACCCGCTAGAGGAAAAAACTTTATAAGCACTTATGTTGCTGACAGCACGTAAATTCACATTTCTCGATTCGTATTGTTAGATATCAATGGCAAAGACGCCTGGAAATAATACCGCAACTGGTTCTACGGAGGTTTGAAACTTAATAATTTCAATATGTTGGCTCAAATGATGTACTAAGGAATTTTGTAGTTTATTATCTAATGATATACTTAAAGCATCTTTTCGAAACTCTAGTGGAAGAAAAAAAATCGTTGCGTAAATTTTTACGTCTTCTTTGTACGTTTACGAAATATAAACAAAACAAAAATGCTGTTTAAATTTTTAAAGTAAGTTACACATAAGGAGTTATTATTGATGAGCAGCAATAACTACTTTTGGGTCGAAATTTATTAAGTCGTTGTAAAAGATGGAGATGCATATATATTCAATGAAATTACACACAGTCAAATTAGTTAATATATACATGATAGATATATCTAATTTATCTATCTAGGATAGAGAGCGAAATGAATCTGTGGCCTAGAAATACGGAATGTAACAGGAAAGATTGATAAGGCCATAGTTGAAACGATGAACTTTTTTTTTGTTGAAAAAAACTTAGCTTTTTTTTTATTATTATAATTTACATACAAACATTACAACAACATTATTATCGGATAGGGTGTAAACATAAACTCCTTAGAGTTTTACCGTACACCCTGTGCCGTCGACTATGCTTTATTACATTATATAAATCAATGTTTACACGCTTATACTAACGAAAAGTATACATTTCATAAACAACATAACTTACGTACAAAAATAGGGTAAATCACAAATTTTACGAAAGTGAAGGTACGTTAAAGCAAAATAAAATAAATCGGTGTTCGTTTTGCCGCTTATAAGTTTATATATACATCATGATTTATTTGTATGTATTTTTTTTTTTATTATTATGTATATTTCTGTATTGTTAATTGTAGATAATATTGTTTCAGTGTGTATTTTATGTTTTTGTGTGTTATTTTTTGTCTAATACACTTAGGTATTTGGTTGATTAGATAAGGTATCACATAATTCAAATGTCTTTTGCCGTAGAGGTTATTATATGAAGGTAGTTGGAGTTTCTGGTCGTCAAATCTACGTGCTGAATATGGTTTATGGAATTTTGGTAAATTATCACTGAAATTATGACTATTGGTAAATTATGACTGAAGTTCATAAATGGAATAGATAATTCAGAATGAGCAAAGATAAACAATGAAATATATACAATGGAGCGAAGAAAATGCTATTTTTAAGAAGCTATTCAAGTTACAAGCGCTCTATAAATACCCAAGAGTTAATGCATAGAATAACAGACCGTATAAAACTAGCAGAACATGAGCATTTCGGAGAAGGCAAATAGGAAACCGCTTGAACTTAGTACGATATTCTGAGCTGTGGTCATATTTGCGTACTGCAAATATGAAATCTCTAGGGTTAGGACTGCTTACCTGTTTAGGTTAATACCAACTTTCTAATAAGTTTTGCGATTTAATCCGTTAAGTTGCACAATTTTAAATGGCTGTTAACAATCAACTTCGCTGTTGTTACAGATGTTACGCCCTCTGTGGCGGCGACTATTTATATCATATGGCATTTCCATTCGTTTGGCTTCAAAAAATTAGCGGTCTTCTTTACAATGCAAACCTTTAAGCAGGTTTAGGCGCAAATGCCTTGTTACCACGATTCGGATTGGTGAAAAAGTTAGTAGAAACTCAAATATCGGAATTCTGACTCCAATCGCAAGCCTTCGATGACTTATTAAGTCATTAAGTTTTAAAATTATTTTATAACTAAAGTTAAGCAAAAAGAAGTAGCTCAACTTTAGCTTAACAATTATTATGTAATTATAACAACCAAGAGTGACTCCTTAAGGCGCCTCCGAATCTGAGAAACGTTCAAGAACTCTTACAATTTGCGGACACCCATCTCACTATCGATCGCGTTCAAAGTTACTATACTAGATAGATCGCTTACCATCGTCACAAGACTTAAAGCGAGCGTTACATTTGTTGGTCATTAATATAAAACACGTTTACAGCCTTTGATGTTGCTAAATTAGCATTTAGGTACGGTGAACGAGTTTGTAGCTACCCACTTATTGTGCTATGTCATATTAATTTAACGAGAACGCATGTATGCGTGACTTCGCTTGATGAGACGCTAGATGCTCATGAATATTTAACTAATTAGTTACTTAAGGTTAGTTAAATATTTAAACGATTAATGATGTTCACATGATGGCACGAGCCAGTGATGTTGCTACTTTAAACACGGGGTTATTATCATTAATAGTAATCTTTAAAATTTCCTGTAGAAACGCTCATCAGCCGATGCTTTAAGTAAACGATCGATTGAGTTAGAAACCATGAGCGTATACGATAGGATGGGCGAGCGCCACGGGCAAGACATGAGAGATTTGAGCTCTTTCATGCTTTGGATGAAAAATAAAACCATCGATTTTAGTTGTTATCGTTAAATTATATCGGAGATTGTATAGCGGCAGAACATATGTTACTCGGGATAACTACTTATCCTTTCATCAGTGTGCAAAGAAGCAATGAGGTCAACTCACGTTGTCTTAAATTGCGCTAAGAAGTCTTTGTCGTTGTTAATGAGTGTACGCCAAAGATTGACAGTAATCTTTGAAAAGTTAAATATTCATAATGATTATAACCAACCTCGCCGGTAGGAGTAGCATCAAATATGTGGAAAGCCTAAACAGTTTTAGGTATCTCCACTTAAGACTAGTTCACCTGAAAGCTTTAAAATTCGTAGGTGTTGTCGCACCTTAATATTAGGTATTTTCTATATTTTGCTTACACTAAGTAACAAATAAATAAATATTGCTAGGTTTAAGTTACCAGTTGGGGGGTTTATGGGGAAAGTTAAAAAATAATTTACATTTAATACTGTATAAATAGTTTATTGCAAAAAATGAGAATTAATAGGTGTTTTTACAATAAAGTATAAGGCTAAAATTAATGCGCAGTCAAAATAAAATATGAAAAACAAATTGACAGACGAAACCATCATCATAGCATGAATTAAATATTGTGAAATTTATTAATGATTTAATTTGAGTTTATGACAGTAATTTACGTAAGTGTTCTTGTGTATATAGGATACATAAGTAGTAAATTAAAAGTAATTCCAACAGTGGGATTACAATTAAACGCAGAAGTAAAACCAATCGTAGAAATTTAGACGTACTCGAGCGATAAAGAAGACGTCCAACGAAATGTTAATATTAGTACTGCTGCCTTTAGTTATTATCATTATTAAAAATCGATATCCACTCATTTTCTTAGTACACAATAATACATTACTGTTTTTTCTAACAGTGGTGTAAGCGTAGCGGCTGATTAAATTTAGAGAAAAAACAATAATTTCTAAATAACTGAAACAATTAAGAAATATTTTGTTCAGCAAAGAGACATTTCATTTTTTGTTTTGGCTCAGAAAAACTAAGGTGTTATGAAGTCACTTCGATAAAAAAATTAAATAGTCTATCGGGATTATTCGGGAATAAGTTGGAAGATTTTATAAAGTTATTATTTTCATAAATATAATTGTTATAAGCATATAATTTTCAATGTAGTAACCACTTTCTTTGGTGCTTCCATGAGTTAAAGGTCACTTACAGTTCAACTCAGTTAGGATCTAAGAGGATGTTTACATTTCTTGGTTTAAACCTAGTCCATAATCGTTTCTCTGACTTGTATGAAGTTAATTATTAGTCTCTTCAAGATGTGATTGCGTTTAAATAAACACAATATAAGATCAAAAACTTTTAATTTTTTTTACAAATGATACGCCAAGGCTTGAATGCAATCAAGATGATGAGTGTGATTGTAATTGAAAATGATAAGAGCTTTAAATTTTTCACTCAATTTTGAATTTTCTTAAAAGCTACTCAATAGTTAATGGCAGCTATGATTTGTTTCCGTTTTTTTTTCATTTCCTTGGTCCCGTAAACACAATCTTATACTTATGATACACACAAACATATACTCTTAGCTACTAAAAATACTGTCGATATTCGTTTGCAAACGAAAAATGCTTCTTTTGTAAGACACTCGCCATTTCGTTAACACGTTGAATTCCCAGCGTTAATTGATTCTGTATATTTAAAGGTGCATTTATAAAGAAGGCAATCGTGTAAAAGAATACGATTTCGAAAGGATAATAATAAATTTAACTATTTATTGTCATTTTCAATACCAATTGTTTTGCTAATTTATGGCGACAGGTTTCACAAGATAGTTACTGCAGACAAGATAACTAACGGATACGCTTGTCATTGGCCCTATTAATTTAAAACATGTGTGCCATAATGTACAGTAGTAGAGTAGGCTCAATATATTATTTTTTGTTAATTTTTCAACATTCACTTACTCGCATGCTCGAAATCTATTTGATTAATATTTTCAAGAAGTTTTGTTTTTAAACAAAGTATAAACGAAAAAATACTGGAATATCTAATACATAGGTGCAATTTCAAAATATTTATGTATATCATCATTAATTGATTTTCAATTGTGGATTATTATTGGAAATTGTATCTAGTCAATATTTATGTGTCATTCTGTATTTTGATACAACATTATTTTTATACTTTAGGCATAATAAGGAATAAAGGAAACGCAGCATATGACAGTCAGGGCTCACTGCTCCTAATCCACACCTGTGTGTATATGAATACCTGTGCTATGCTTTCATTACGCTGTTCAACTTTGTGAAACAAGACTAGTCGATAACAAAATGGCGGTCAATAACATAAGAGGTCAACACAATTACTGTTGCTAGTTAAGTAGGATTATTGACCATTATAAATATTAAATAACTAATGTGTTTATTATAAAATCGTTACAAGTAATTTATTCCATGTTTCCTTGTTAATCACAAAATTATATATTATTAAATTTCATGAATACCACATATATTGTTCCACTGTTGGGCTCGGATCTCTTTTCAAGATGAAAGAGTTTATGGCCATAGTTCGCCACGTTGGTCCAGTTTTCCTAGTATATGAATTAATATGAATAATATTATTAATATGAAATTCAGAAAAATCATAGACAAATTATTAATGTTTAATACAGGCTAATAATAATAATAGTATCAAATAGTATATTTCATAGTAAAAAATTAGCTTTGGAATTAATGTACGAATACAATTTTTAATATTATTTGCGCTTATAATCACTTTGTTCACTAATTGTTATTGGTTAGTTAGAAATTCTGATAGATTTGTAAATTTCTTCATTCTGTGGTGTGATGAGAAATATGTAGTATATATTGGTAGCAGAGGAATGTAAGTTCCTTATGATTTCCTAATGTTGCGCTTGATTATTGAAAAATCATAACATTTCAAATTATTTAACCCATTAAACTTAAATTTTAAAATGAGAGCTTCTATGCCATATTTGTGATGTACAAGGTAATAATTATTAATAATAAATGAATAATATCAGTCATATTTCACACATGCCAGAATTTAAAAATACGTCGATACATATTTATGAATCTATTTTAACTTTAATACATAAACATTGTATAATTAAAACAAAAAAATCGTTTTAAAATAAAAAAAATAGTACAGTACCAGGTTTAATGATTCATTTATATGTTGAAGGAATACAATGAAATACAATTTAAGTACGAATACTTAATTAGGTAAATAAAAATTAATTTTTTATATATCCAAATTACTGAATTACAGTTTTAAGTTTAATAAATTAAGTTTAAAAACTAGATATTACTGACGTAGTAGGTATACGATATATAAATGTTTTGATTGAAAAATATTTTATTATCCTGTACTATCTTTACAGTTCTATTTACATGCATATTATAGGTATTTATGTTCGTATTTCAGAAATGTTTTCACAAACAATTTCGTTTACAATACCTATATCATTTAAAAATCATAAGGTATTTATAATAATCATAAATAAATATAATAATATTAAATAAATCAAAATAATCATAAGGTATTTATTAATTAATTTTGATTTTAAAGGCATAAACTAAAAGCTTGGCATAACATTTATGTAAGATCGTCAAACTCCCTTGCTCTTTAGGTAATCGGCATTAATTATATATCAATCACAAACTTTAAGAGCAACTTAAAATTGAAAATGATCAAAGTTGTTTTTAAAAGTAAGTTGTATTATTTAACTTGATCGATTAGTTTATACTGTGTGTCATTAAAACCTAGAAGAATATTTTTATTTATTCTGTTCGTGTAAAATATTTATCTCTGTTTATACATATAAAATGGATGAACTGTAGGATATTTAAAATCCAGTAGTAGTATAATAATGCTTATATAATCTATTTCTAGTATATATA
>PDGT01000054.1:2494787-2573251 GCA_003671415.1 Megathymus violae
ATATATATATATATATATGATGAGATTACTTTTTCCAGCAGTTTTCTGGCTCACAGTTCCTGATTGATATACCATTGGTTGGTTATTTTCGGTGGCATTTAAAACAATTCCCAGGACTTATTGATCGCTGTCACTCGAGTTAGTGTGTAAGAATAAGCTACGTAAAAACAAAAGAAAAATAGAAAAAAATCTCCTAACTTTAATATATTCCATTTCAATCTTTCACGTTAATCGCTCAAATAAGTTAACGTTTGACAAAATACCACCTGATGGTAAGTGGTGATTAAGATGTTCAATGCACTGACTTATAAGTCTATTCACTATCCTCTTCAAGTCTCCCCCATCGGAGGTAGGCGGGAACACCAACGCGGGCAACCCATTCCAGTACTGTGCATGCAGCTCTGATTTATATCGTATTTTGATCAAGATGCGTTTGAAAAAAAAATTGATTCGCATTGAAGTTTATATTAAATGAATAATAATTATAAACTAGTAACTCAAGAATTACTAATAATTACACCCGAGGATTTTGTTATTTGTTTTAAATAAATGAAATCACTGGACTTCACCTATTGTATTGATGATTTGATAGTACTTAATTTATAATAGTCGAAAAACTCATTTTGATCAACGTACGTTTTAAAAACATCACTATAATTTGTAAAACAATTTCAATTATGAATGATGACGAATTTAAATTGATACGATCATAAGTCACTTTTTGACCTTGTATTAATTAACGTTGAAAAAGTACATATAATTTGGAGTGATCTTTCATGTTAGGTCCCTTTTAAATAAAGACGATTACAAAACTCTTTGTTTTTCTCTAACCTACTTTTAGGTGTCCGTTTTGTTTCTTACTCTGGATAGTTCCTCAGCCTCTTCGATGGTGTCTGGAAGCCTAACATTTTTGGTTTCTGGTAGCATCAGCACCAACAAGCTGGATATGACGCACATTCCGCCGAATATCATCGTTGGATGGATGTATGGAAGGTATTCCTTCTAGAAAATAGATTAGTAATGTTTGCCGTTAGTTAATTGAAATAAGTTTGCCGGATAACAGGATAATTCAAATAGTTATGGAGGTTCATAGGTGGCAGCGTCACACGGGACAGGTACAGCGAATTGTTATTGGGTAATTAGCTGACATATTAACGAACGAGCCACTTCATGTCAAGTGAAATACACCGCTACTGTACATCAGTAGCACGGTGAATCCAGATTGGTAATTACATTTCCAACTTTGCTATTAAACTATATAAAACATTTCATGGTTAATATTCGTAGGCAGAGTTAGTTAAACCAGACAGGTAAATAACTTGCATGAGTACCTTAGTGATTAAATTGGATAGTAAAGAATCTAGTAACTTTCCGTAAAAGATTTCTGGCATCGATATCGAATAAACTTTTGGAGAACCTAATTCAACTCACCAATAAGGGCGTCTGGGGCGCCAACAGTGATCCAATCCTACCGGCCATTGAGCAGAAGCTGATGAGCGTCTGTCGCATGTTGGTGGGAAACACCTCCGACACGTAGATGTAGACAGAACTGTACGCAAGTGTGACACTCCACTTGCCGATCAAGTACAAGACGATGGAGTACCAGGTCGCTGTGATCGTTAAGGAGATGTTAATATTTTTTAAACTGAACACAAGCTAAACAACGGGAAATTCTCGGTTCGAATCATGCACGTATTTCAGAAGTTTAGCGTATACATATGTGTATTGGAAATTATCACTTATTTCGGTGACGGATGACGTCACGAGCACCTTGTGTAACTGCGGATGTCCATAATTTTTTCAAAGGTGTATGTATAAGTTCGGTAGTGTGCGGTGGGATATGGTCCTTTCCTCACACACAACACAGTGTTGTGATGGCGATGATCATGATTGAAAAGCTTACAACATTGTTGATTTATAGTGGGCAACACATAATACTACTACACGCGTAATTTAACTGAATGTCTTGAAGTAAATCATTGTTTATAGCAAATGTATGATTTCCTGTTTGACTGTAGAGTCCTGTTCAGTAGTTATTTCTGTTCTGAAGTAGTTTTGGTGTTATTTTGATAACTGCGGCTGAAACTTAGTCTTCGAGGATTAATGGGTGATTAGGTCTTCGTATGGTTAATTTGGAGGGCCAACTACTTTTAATTCTGTCAGCTAGCTAAGCGGTCTACCCTGCCATCGTGCACGAATACAGTGACAGAACCCAGTGATCTTCAACAAAAGGAAGTTTGAACTATAGCCCCGTCCATTGAATAGCAAGAAACACAAAGCGCAAAGATATTGATCTGAATCTAATAAAGATGGATGAAGCCCCTTAAAAACGCAAAAATGAAACAAAGAAAGGAATCAAGAAAGCGTTTCATGAACGATTGATTTAAGTTTCTAAATAACATTCTCAAGATGCGTATTTGCTAACATATGCTTAAGTTGTGCATTACTTTTAGTTTATCTGATTAAGAGAGCAGGAGGATATTGGATAATACTGATCATATGCGGTTGATGAATGAGTCACTGGTAACTCAAGTATCAGAAGCAGAATCGGAAATTATCTGACAACGTTTATCTATCAATATCAGCCGTCAACATTATTTGGATACCAGTGGTCATCCATACAACTTGTGACCGCGCTCGGCGTTGCTATACTTCCACGAAAAGTTTCAGTTGATAAAGCGAATTGCGCTAGATTAAGATGGATATTCCTTCTTTATCAAGTTAAGTCACACACATCTTGAATATATAGCGACAGTTTAACGTAAATCCTTATGATAAATCCTAGAACACAGTTAAACATTTGTAACTGTCTCCGTTTAAGGTTCTGTATAGCAGCGATTTATGTCCAGATTATGTGGTGAACGTTCATAACAGATATACACGTGTAAATTATACTTCATATGGAAAAGTGGGTTAATAGAATGTCCTGGGGTACTTGATCTTAATGTTTAAGAGTTCCGCGTTTTATGACGTAAGATGTAAACGGTAAACTGGTGTAAAACGACTGGTAGAATAGTGTAATATAATTATTTAGTATTTAATGTTAGCACCATGCACCATGTATAAACAAAAATTTGTTCCAATAAGCTAGAGAAGGAATTAATACAATTGAGCTGACACCTTCATAGTCAGATAGTTGTATCGAAATTTGTCTGTCTTTAGGATATCTAGGGTAGCTTTGAGAGAGAATTCATTCCATTTTCGTTCCAATGCCGTTTATGAAAAAGATAAAGATCTCAATTGAGATTTGTTAATTCACGTTAACCATTTGTCAGCTCCTTCACCATATGTTAGATTATGAAGAATTGTTATGACTATAGCACAAAGCAAATCTATGTTAATAATAAGCTATGACGCATCTGCACCTGTACATCGAATATTTCTTGCGCATTTTGTCTGTCTGTCTGTTAACATGTAACAGTAAAACCACCGAACATATGTAATTAGGTTGCTGATACTTAACATATTTTTAACTTGTTTTACAAATCATTACCTCGGCCAGTTCATATTTTTGAACAGAATTTCTTCTATTACTTATAATGTAACATAACGTTACGTTATGTTATGTTATATATCATAAGAAATGGGTTTTTGGTGCGTGTGGTGTTTGTAAACTTAAGGCGTAGGATTTCTGAAGTGAATCGACGTCGGTTACATGTCTGTACTATGTTACTGTAAGAATTTGTAGGTTCTTTTATGACTAACGTATGCAAATTCTACAATTTTCAAAATTTTTGTCTGTTTGTCTTTCTTTATGGTCTTCTATAATTTAAAAATGTCTCGACCGATCTTCATGAAAGTATATAGGAAGAAAATGTGATTGCGAAAATGATAAGCTGTATACTCGTATGATATCGGTAATTCTTATGAATATAAAAAAAACTTATATCTTCATAGCAGCCATATTCGTTTGTTTCTTTTCATGTATGAAGTATGTGTCTGTGTGTGCCAAAGTAGTCCTATTGTTTTCTATAATTTATAAGTTACGTAAACCTGTCACTTATTTCATTTTAATTTTTTTAATTATTAATAGTAATAGCCGTATTGGGGCGGCCTAGAATACTCCCCCAATCCCATGCTGGCAAAACAGGGTGTCGTAAGAGACGACAGAAGTCAGCCTGCTTGGTGGTAGGGCTTCCCGTAAAGATGATATTATCAGTATTATTATCTTTCCGTGAAGGCTGCCTGGCTAGTTACCACCCTCCAGCTTGAGTCAGCCGCCAAATGACTCGTCGTATTCCGGCTGGGGACTTGAGAGCCAGTCCTTTCTTTCTTTCAGTCTCATTTCCTGGCTGACAATGCATCAGTGGTACCTTTGGTCTTGCTGATGTCCACGGGCGACGGTGACCACTTACCATCAGGTGGCTCGACTGCTCGTTTGTCGGCTATTAACATTAAGAAAAAAGGTTATTTAATTTAGTTTTTTAATCGGTTGTCATTTGTTTGTAACATAAAAGGTATAAATGTATGTAATTATCTTATTAATTATTATTATTATTAAAACATAGAAAATAGTGAAGCGTTGTTGAAGAGGTAAGAATAAATTAATAAATATTACAGATGAAATAAGTTTTGCGATGGTGAAGTATGTTAAAACAAAACGTGAAACTCTTGAAATATCTGCGCAAACTAAGTGCTGGTGTTTGCTAGTAAAAATATATCTGCTTGCAACTTAATGCAAATGTTAGTTGTGTTAAACTGCGTACGCGTGATATAATAAGAGTAATAATAGAATAGCAACAGAGAGGTCATTTTGTTTAGCGAGCTGTCAATAAATAACAGGCTTCATACACGCTCATGATTCTCAATTATTTTAACGTCTGTTTGAGTAATGCAAGGATATTATTTTTATGTTATACAGTTCATATATATTGCCGTTTCATTTCTATGGAGCTATCAAATCGAATCGTGTAGATATAAAATTTAATATGAGATATTGTTGAAGAAAATATATTTTTTAATTCACTGTTTTAATTCAGTTAACTCAATTCAAACATTATGGGGTGTAAGAAGCTCCATAGAACTTTGAGTTAAAGAAAACAACTCCTCGTAGTGTACCTAAACAACTAACGAGGCCATGGTACCAGGTAGCTTCCGTCGAAGGTCGTTGTGCTTTGTACAACCCAGTTAAATTGAGACGGTACTCGTGCCACCGTTCTCAACCTCCCTAACTAGTTACTTTTACAATTATTCGTGAACTGTCTCACGTGTCAGCTGCAGTGTCGTGGAGATAGCAAGCTCTTTCCCTTCTTCTTTGTAAGTCAACAACAAGTTAATCATACCCCCGGTGTTAGTGCATAACCGAGGTTAGCCTCTCCGTTATTATAAACAAAGGCTATTTGCCGTAAAACAAACTTTCTGTATCCATATTAATCTAAGCGGTGCGGTGTCGCGCGGTGTCGCGCGGTGTCATCATTCTCCGACAGGTGTAGCTACTGTAGTTATTATGCGGGTTGTTTGTATGCAAATAGTTTGCTTAAACAATATATACAAGCAAATCAACAAAAATAATGCGCACACCTCGCTTAATTGCGACGTTTATTAACAAGTGTTTATTTGCGGAGTTGGCGTTATCGGACATTTTGTGCAGTTACGCTACAATGCGTAGTTGACATCAGTCAAGATATCGAAACTGAAACGTATTATTTTATTAGTAATGATAGGTGAGTGTAATAAACGCTCATATATATCCTTGAAATAGAATTTCCTATGTTGTATTGTTAGAACATCATAAATGAAAGTCGCACACAACTCAATCTTGAGAACAAACTTGGGCAAAGTATCCGGAAGTCGGCTACGCGCCGCTCCGACCTCCTTGCTAGATTTCCGGCATCCGGCCAGATTGCTATTCGTCTTGTCTCTAGAAAATACTTTTGGGTAGCGACTTCTAAATGAAATCAAGTATGCTACTTATCTTAATATTGTTGTTATCTATTATTTTCCGACATAATTTAATAAGTAATAAAACAAAGCTAAAACGCCCGTTTTTGTTATCAACATAAAAAAAAAAATATTGTTTATATTACCAATAGATACTAATGGTTTTCAAAAACTTTGTCTGTGTTTCTTACCCAAATGAGGCCCAACAGACATATGGTTTTTGTCAAGCTTTCAGAGATTGTAGTGTATTTATTCACTTAAGTGATAGCCTATTTCTATTGTCATAGATTATGAATAAGTATTGAAAATATTAAGCAGATATTTTCATTACATTGTGTTTTTCAACTCGGCAGTTCTCAATACGATAAGTCACTAAAGCAAGGACAGATCGAGTTAAAGAAGTACAATTTAATCGATTCAGATATTTTAAGTTTTTTTCTTGGAAATGGAAATGTTACAGGATTACTTTCATGTTTGTCACATACGATTTCATCCGAATTTTCTGAACGGAGAGAGGTAAAATATATGTATATTAAACTCATATATTTTGGCGCTCCAATGTCAGAAGTATACCATGTATGACGTACCTAATTTTCTTTAAGAGGTTATGTAAAGAGTAAAAAAGAGAAAAAAATATGAATATGACGGTGATGATGATTACAAAATAATATCAGAAGGTATAAAAGGTATTAAATAAATATTGATGTTTCATACTTACCAAATAAAAAATTCAAGTAAAAAAGAATTTTAAATAACCCGTGTCGTCTAAATGAAATGAAATGAAAAACTAGTTGGAATTCATAACTTATGTTGAAGTTGAAAATTGGTTCAAAATTTAATCGCACACGATACTAAAGAACATAAAATAATTAGCAATTGATTCTATTGTATTATTGTTCCATCATCGGTTTTTATCATAATCAAATACTCTATTAAGACAGTACAGCAGCTATAATAAATACATGTAGACATTTTCACGAACAGAATTAATAACAATAACCTAGATACAATTGGTATACGTCCGCCTCACACCACTGGCAGACAAACAATGACAAATGAGAACACTCGCGGCTACGGCGCCTATAATTGTGCCACAGACTCGTATTAATACCGTATACAACAAGGTTGATAGCGACAGAAGTTACTATTATAATTTCAATGGCAATACGTCATCTTGCATCTCTGTACTAAGTATATACTTTTGTAGTTGTTTTATTACTGGAATTAAATGTGCTAATAAATGTTCAATAAAATAAATGTGGATCTTAACATTCTTACACTTTCCAAACACCATTGATTGATTGAACAACACTCAAAAATGAGTCCAATGATGTATCTACGATACTATGGCAATGCTTTTAGCAGTATTATCTTAACACACTAACCTGAATATATACGCACACACATGCGCACCGACACGCACACCAACGCACACGCACCCACACACAGAATTACAGACAATATACATACATGTATATATATATACACTATTATTAGGTTTGTTAATTTTGACGAAGACAATGACGATCATAATGTATAACTTACAATTTTAACGCCTTCATATAATTGCATCCTTAGTTGCATCAGCTTTAATACTTCCGTTACGCGGGCCTGGAGATCTGTCATATAGGTTACCCCAGTACAGATTACAGACTTCCAGAAAGTTTTAATTTTATTGTACGTTGGCTTTGTGTTGAGTGAATAAATGATATTATTATAGTTTAATTAATTCAGATGAGTTCAATAGTGATGTCGGTAATAAGTAGGTTAAGGCCCCATTATCTCTTTTTATAATGAGAGGGATTAATTGTATCGCCTATCGTACGAGGTAAGTATAAGTTGGTAGACAATATTTATAATGAAGGCTATGAAAAAAAGTCGGTTACTTTTTTATCTTGAGGAGTAAAGTCTGCAATAATTGTTGGGTAAAAAGCCTTATACATCCTCTTTTTTAATGTAACAGGTTCTGACGATTTTTGTAGTTTTATAACGATATTTATATATTATTTCCCTTTTCCTTCATTTGAATAACAAAAAAAATAATAGGAGAGGGAATCGTGATAAATAAACCATTAAAAAAATCTTATCCTTACCTTTCGGGAGAAACGCGAACATAAAACTGGTTACTGCACAAATCACATAATTTGTCACTAAAGTCTTTTTCCTCCCGTATTTGTCCAACACTATCACCACCACGATGTACGCTGGTATTTCCACCAACACAACATACATATAGCTTTCGTATCGATTTCCTCCTAACGTCAATGCGTTTATCGACATCCCATAGTACACCAGCGAGCACGTTATCCAGAGGAACGAACATATCATCACCCTTTTCCAGATTATATTTGATCTTATTGCCTTCGAAAGCTGCGATCTTTTGTCTACCGTCAAGTTATTCTGCTTTAGTAAGGGATCACCTAAAGCATCTAAGTCTAACGACCTAGAGTCTATTTTGTTAATCTTTGCAGCTCTTTTGAGAATGACAATTGCTTCATCTCGTCTTCCCTTGCTAAGAAGCCACCTGGAACTCTCGTTCATGAACCAAACATAGACACCGACGACGATACAGGGTGCATAAAGGACAAGGATGTAGTTGCGCCAGTTATCGATAAACCAGGCCAAAATCGCGGTCAGGACGACTCCCACCACGAAAGTCATATTGCACATCGCGGAAAGAATCACACGTTGTTTCAGACCAACCAGCTCAACAACTAAAAGAAAAATTATGTTTAAAAAATTAAAGCCGTGAGTAAAATAGGAATATTGATGGGTATTAAATAAAACTGAATTAAGTAAATGTCATAAAGCATAGATAATAACATTAATAAATAAATGTTTGCAGACTCACACCCCTGCACTAGGACTCCCAATATTTCAGGTGGTATGGACTTACACAAATATGATATCACAAATACCCATGACCCGAGAACAAACATTTATCTGTCACATTAATGTCTGACCTGGCTGGGAAACCCAGAACCTTTCGCTCGGAAGGTAGGACCACTACCAATAGAATGGGGTCAGCAATTTGAATGAAGATTTTAGTAAATTGATACACATAATATGAAACAGAACTATTCATTATTAAAATTAACTAACCCAAAACGTAGGCAGAAGAGTACAAGCCTCCACCCAACGCAGCTTCAAAGAAATGTAGTGATAGATACGTATAATAATCAGGGGCGAAGGCTCTGGAGATTCCAAAAATAAAGCTGGAGATAGACGCGAGACCTATAGCTACTTTACGACCGAACTGATCAGAAATAGCCCCCGTGACCAACATGGCCGCAAACATTCCAGTGTTGTGCACTGTTCCCACCAGGGTTCGTTTCCACTCTTGACAGGCGAGTTTGAACTAAAACAAAATGTTTTTTCTTATTTAATAAAAGTTTTTTGGGATGAAAAGTTCTCTTTTCATTGCTGAGTCCGACCTCCTTTGCTTGTGAAATGCGCTGCTAAACTTAATTTGGAAGTCGCTGTGCTCAGCATAAAAGCAACTGTACTCAGTCATGGTTGAGATTTTATATATGTTTAGCTAACTATCTCTCTCTTTCTAACGATCAAACCTACCATGTTTTGGTCGTATTGCTGGAGTGTCAATCCACCAGAATATTTACCACTTCCTTCTTGGCCAGCAAAAGGTGGTTTGGTCTTTAGTATTACAAAATAATGTCGGGGGCACTGACGTGGCTCGTATGCTCGGTTGCTTTTGGAACTGCTTTTGAAACGGTGTCGGTTACAATGTTGGTTTCAACGCATTGTGCATCGAAGAGATTGTTTAATGGTTCTGGTTCAAAGTGTCGGAAGCCTTTAGAATTTCCAATACTTTGTCCAGCCACTAATCTGTACCGGAAAATACCCCTAATATGTTGAAGTCGGGACTATTAAATTTCCGACCGCATTTATTGTTACTTAACTTTGCAAATATCTAAATCTTATTTTTCTTTTCTGTATCATATTTCATACGACGGTCACCACATATGCTGCGTATGCGAGGGACTCCTTAAGTTATATCAGGATATACGGAACTTAAAATAAAAACCTACCTCTTTAATAAATGAATGACGTTCCTCATATACATGCTCAGTACATTCCATTGTTTCATTGGAGAAATCGCGATGCATACACATGAACTCACTGGTATTTAGAGGAACATACATTTTACATTCGGATGGTTCATTATTTTTATCCAGAGGTATCGCATAGTCCAGCCAAGAAGTGTCGTTGATTTTCTCCTCGCATCCGGGCACTTTGCACCTGGAAACAAAATAATATTAAGACATATAGAATACAATTTGCTAATTGATACTTGAGGATCAATTTATCTTTACTTAAAAGAAATAAAAGGATTGACGCGGAACGTAAAACATTGGACTACTCAGTCTGCTGGGTCTTGATTAAAAACTTAAAATTTATGGTAGGCCTTTTAAAAGCTCAAAAGATAAATAGGTTTTCTTTTGTGCTGAGAGAGTTTAAATAGTTTACAAAGTTTAAGAGAATTTACATTTCATTCAGTTACTTTTAAATTTTAATGTCTTGTTTAACTAATTCATATAAGCCGTTTGAAATTTAAACTAATCATGATCAAGTCAATGACAGACATTTCTGATGGGAATTGTCCGGGAATACTGAGCATATAAACGTGCCAATATAAGCAATCCTGCAAAGAAACATGATCTTTTTTATGTAGTATTACCGTAATTCCGTTTTCCTGTTACTAGACCTAATTGTTACTATTGTTCTTTTTTACTTACCTCATTTTATTAATCTTTACTTTCTTAATATTTATTATGTTACGAATAGATCAACCAGTTTTAAAAGACTCTATAACACAAAGCGTACCGTTTGACTGAGACAGACTGAGGCTAATTGAACAGACCTATGTAATAAATAGTTCAATAGCTCATAGTTTAATCGTAGGGTCCCCCTTATTTTAATCTGATATTCTAACATGACTATAATCTGTGTTAACGAGTGTCATGTATAGCACGAGAAACTGCATACAATTGCCGTAATTAAAATAACGTTAATTGTTCGCTCGGCAACAGTAGCCACGTGCCAATGTATTCTATTTCTATACAGCGGCTACTACATTAGTATCGGTTTATCGAATGTAGTCAACTCTTGTGCCGATTTGTCGACGTATTGGGGTTTAAGAGTAACTGTAGTGTAATGAGCAGTAAGGTGTAGTGGTTTAAGGCTAGAATACGAGAAGATTCTTTGACTGTACATGATTGATTGATTGATTGATTGAGAAGATTCTACAAGCGTTAACACAAAAAGTAATGTAGCAGAAATACTATTCTACTATACTGCAATTGTCTCTGAACAACGAGATGAAATTTATACCTATACTAAAATACTATTAATAATAATTTGAAAATAAGAATATGTAAAATGACAGGGGCTACGGCAGGCTTTGGTTGTGTCTCAACCTGTGTGCACCTCTGTTAGGAACTGTCACACGTTTTTTCATTTGTAATAATTGCTAAAACAGTGAGTTAGTTCTTGCGGAAACGAAACTGTTACCGAATCAACAATAACCCGCATGCAAAGATGTCTGACCATGAGACCTAGCTATGCTGTCCAATCCGACAAATATATATATAATTCTTATAACTAGGAAACTCGATCATTGAAACATTGTAAATGACACAAAAGTAACATAAATGAAATTCTTGATAAACCGAACTAAGTGTTTTCATGTGTGGTTGCTGTTTGTAAATAAAAAAACCTTAGTTCTCTGGAGCGAAGCGATCGTGAGTTATTAATAATAGATTTGAGATTGGGCTGTACTAAAACATAATGTTCCTGAGTATGAAAATTTTTTAGGAAAATTCCATAAAAAAAAACGAGATCGTTGTTAATTAAGGTATTCAGTATCCTTCATATCCTGTTATCATAGCTGTAAGTTTTTTGTTATTGTAAAAATAAAATAAATTAAATAAAAATATCTCGCTAAATTTTCTTATATCTTTCTGCACTTGGCAGTCGTGTTATGTTGTATGTTGATTAAAATAAGATTGTGCCGATAATGAAAAAATCATCAAAACCTTTAATTTAAAGTATTATTCCCGTGAAATCTGTTATTCACGAAAGAATAAATTAAGAGAAAAGTTAAAGAGCTATATCGACGACTTTTCTGATTGATATAAAATTAATGTGACATTATTATAATCGCAAATTACATGGAACTTAAATATGCAAAAAATTGAGGAAAATTCAATTTTACGAACTACATTGAAAGAATCAAATTAACTTGTTTTTTTTTTTTATTATCCTTCGATCGTTACCTATAATACTCCGGTAGATGTTTGTTAAACTTTTACTCTATACATACCTTTGGTTACAATTTACAAATATAATACAATTCAAACTGATCGCTTTCTGTACATGAAGGTTATATGAGAAAAAATATTAATACGGGCCTTTATTGACGCAACAGAACAGAAAGCAATAGTTGCTAGAATTTTTGTCTGTGTCTGTGCGTTTGTGCGCGCTAATCTCAGAAACGGTTTGCGTTATGGTTTTCACTAATGTATTTCAGTAAGCGTCACTTAACATTGAAAGTTCGTTTCATTTCAAGCCGTCCGTAAATAAAAGAGTTATAAAGTATATGTATTTCTAATTGATACATCGATAAAAACCCAGTGATAAACAATGCTGGTGCTATTTCTAAGCGTAAGGCGTAGTTTTCCTGAAGCGAAGCGAGGGTAGTTTGTTGGTTCATTCATAAATTTTAATAGTTACTTATTGAACTTTACGATATTAAGTCTATCAGTCTACGTCAGGTTCGCTGGTATCGAATTCACAACTCGGTTCGCCCTAAGCACTCACCTGGGGCTCATAGCGGCAATAAAGATTGCCGGGCACATCGATGTGCCCCGGGGAGGTATTACAGGGACGCGATCTATTGTTTGCGTAAACAGTTGTATACATAAAGGCCAAGCTCTATTAAAGCCAAAGAGAATTTTTTCGCTAGCTTTAGTCTGATAAACTTAGGGAAGGAAATCGAGTGATTAGTTTATTCAGTATTAACTTTCAATAAGGGAAGTTTGCGTCGTGTGAAATATATTTTACTTAATGTTGACATGTGGGTCATATTAAAAATATACAGAATATAGAGAATTGTTAAGATTATACAGTTATAAATACTTATCTACATATTAGTGGTAGCTTAATGGTTTGAAGATGGGTCGCCCGTACGGGAAACTCGAGTTGGAATTCTGAACGTACCAGTGATTGCGTCTTACAAATGTGTGTATTACAAAATAATTATCACTCGCATTGGTGAAGGAAAACATTGGAAGGAACCTGCACACCTGAGAGTTTTTCATAATTTTCTCGAAAGTATATTAAGTATGCCAACTCGCACTATGGTTTTTACTCTCTTATTGTGAGAGGTTGAGATGTTTTTTTTATGCCTTGGGCATGCCAACGAGCAGACGGGTCACCTGATGGTAAGTGTTCACCACCGCCCATGGACACTAGCAACACCGGCGGCGACACCAATACGTTGCCTGCCGGCCTCGAAGGAAATTATACACCCACTTATTGAACTTGTTTATAACAATGGAAACATGACAAGCATGACTGAAGGAAAACAAAAGAAAAAGGCTCATTGTATTTTACTGCTATTATTCATTTACTATTTATTATTTATATTCATATTCTCTTTATGTCATCAATCTACGATACAAATGTAATACTGGATAGGAGAAGAGAGTTATGAAGAGACTATTAAAATAATTGTAATACAAACGCTATTCATATTCTTAGATTTGTAAACAAGTCTTTCTCGTTACTTAATCAATACGCATAAAAAAATTAAATGTAGTAATAATCCCTTTTATTTCATTATTGGCATATTTATTTAGCTATATATATATATATATATATATATATGATAAGTAATGTAAGATATATATTATATAAACAAGCAAAGTGATTAGTGTTCTGTGTTCGGGACCATATAAACAATAAAGTGTCATTCCACGCATTGAGAACAAGTACTATGTACAAACTAAGACATCAACAACGATCCCGTTGAAAACATCTGCCTGGAATATAGTTTTTATTGCGTGAGGGGAACAACTCGGGAATTCGTCGTTCGACAAACAGGGTCATTGACTATGCCGGTCAACGTTAAATTTCCGGAATGATAACGTTTAAAATCGTAGTATAAATGACTGTGTAGTATTTCTAAGTAAATAAAAACGTTCATTAACGTTGTAACGGTGAAAGCTTTTAGTTGCTTTGCTAGATTGGTTTCACTTGTAGTTTATTGATAAAAGTTCACCGCAAGTACCCTTTAAAGCCATATAGAGGTAATTGAGAGCCCCGAGGTTATTATTGTTCCCTATGGAGACGTAATAGGTACTGATCGATCTATATACTATCCTGTAAATAGGTTTATATGTTTCACAAACGATTTGTAGGACGACAATGTAATTGATATCGAAGTTGCTTATGAGATCGGAGGTGACGTATGTATGTAGTTAATTTCTAAAAGTGAGTTTACGAAACGTATCGTTTTGTTAAAACGCGCTGCTCGATTTCACGGTGACTTAAATAGGAGCTAGCTAAGATAGAAGAAATATCACGGATTATTAAATAAATAAATAGATAAAAAATAAAAAAAGTAATATTTATGTTACGATTGAAAAATGAAATAATTATAATTAACACTGAATATTGGCACTTTTAAACATGTGATAATTTCAAGCTCTTGATAAACAAACTTAACACAATGTTTATTTGTATTGACCTACTAATTAAAAATGAATGAAAAGCAGAGTTTGATCAAACGCTTTCGTGTGTAAGTCAGCATTAATGTTAATTAATAACATTTCAACAAAGTTTAATATAATTGTTTAAGGTCTTCATGTTCCTTTATTATTTGGATAATTCCATATTAAAAGTGTTCCTTTTTCCAGTCAACTTTTACTGAAGTCTATCATTAGGAAGAAAAGTTTTGACTTGCTCGTCTTGTGTCTACATGAATAACTTCGGACGATGTTATAGACGTATTTGAACTCTGCACGTTTGAACTAATCGATTTGCGGCGGTTAAGCCAAGACTACGGTACCAAGGACAAAGTTTAAGCTCAACTTAGGCATACGTTTACTTATTTATTTTTAAGAAAATTTATGTGCGTCTGTTGTGTTCTGAGAAATTAGTTATGATAGACACATTAACGAGTTTTTCCGAATCTACTGCGGGAACAGGTAATATTATGGCTTCGTGACTTATAAATCCAAATTTTGGCTTGATCACTCGTTGCAAATGTTGACCGAGCATGTTATATGGAAAGTGTAGGCAGGTTTTTATTATTATTATTATTATATACCAAAATAACATTTTTTACAATTTTTGTCTGTCTGTCTGTTTGTTCTGGCTAATCCGGACTTTCACTGGCAGGTAGCTGATGTAATAAGAAGTATCTTAGGCTACTTTTATTTCTACTAAATAACTTTTTTGTTAATTCCACGTGGACGAAGTCGCGGGCACAACTAGTTTAAAATAAATTTCATGTCGTCCAATCGTCGTTTACAGGAAATCTTAGGACATTGAATTTTATGAGACAACATTTCCTGGTCAAACTTACAACACAATCTTATCTTATGTGGGTACGATTGGGGCTAGATTTTGACTAAGTATTAAATTACCGGAATGAGTGACCTGTTGCTAACAGTGACACATATTTATATATTATATGCAGCAGTGATGTTAGATGTATCAAAGGTAGACCAGGGAGTAATGAGGCGTGAAGAGGCTTGCGGTTGGTGGTTTGTAACTGCTCCAGCTACTTCTCATTTTGTGGTTAGCGCCTTGACGTGTTGTTGATTCTAACAATTTGTTTCAGTATATTATTACTGATATCTTTTGTTCATAGTTTCACTCATTATTATTTTACTTATATGGCCTGTCAAAAGCACAATCTCTTGACTTTATGTAGTCAATGATAAAAGAATCTTAATCACAGATTTACCTATTCGTTGATTGCTATTTTTGCGTACTGAGATGAACTCATTAATAAATGTCAATAGGCTAGCTCCGGCATCAAAGTTCAGAAGATTTCTTAACTTCGCGACAAGTCTTTTTTATCGTATCAGTTGATAAAGGAGAATATGAGTAATATGACGCTAAATGGCCACCGCTGCCTATGTATATTTTCAACATCAGAGGTGAATTTTATATAGTCAATCTGACATTAAGATTTTTTGTCGAATTTGTACTCTATGTGATAGTTTCACCAATAACTATTGTTTGACATTCATATTTTGAATGCAAACAATTAACATTTTATTTTATTTTATGTATTTGATACATATACTTTATACAACTATGAATTATTTACACTCCCTTTCTATATAAACGTACACTTAAACAACTTACACTCAAACCGATCCCTTTGATATCATCACCACGTTTTACAAAGACACAAGATTCTGTAATGTTAGTCGAATTAATTGTCGGTAAAATAAGAAATCAATATTAGTTTTTTTTTTCTACACTGCGCTGCAAAGATTCGGAAGCAATTTTAACAAAATTCACTAAGGTCGCTGGTTTCTGTAGCATCCACTTTAAATAGGCAGTCGTGCATTATGCCTTATCACGATTTTATACCTGCCTGGCTAGCAGTCACCTTACCTACTGTCAAATTTGAAATATTTTCAACACGTTGCAAGTCAAAATGTCCAAATCGTCACCTTCCCTCGTCTCCGTATCACAAACTTCACAAACAATAACAGTACTGACCTATAAATCTGCTGTTCCGCTTCAAAAATAAAACCGCATTCAAAGAACGCGCTCAGCATCACCGGGAACAACAGGAGGGCGAAATTTAATAAATTGTACCGTCCGTACGGCCCCAAGCTCTCCAGCACTGAGTCCAAATTGATTTCTTTCTTCGCCTCCATCTTGCAAGCAACGGCGTACGTTTAAATCTGGAAATAGAGTTAAACTTTTACCTTTATTGCACTAGTTAAGGTATGCGACGGATTTAGAATGGGCGGTCGTGTTTGAAAATTTAGACGCATTTTAGGTAACCAAAATGCTGGTAGTCTGTCGGCTTTTACCTATCTTAGGTGTATGCTATCAGTAAAAAAATAGCGGTTCTGAGCTCAGAGTTAAACGTTATTGGACAAATTTAGGCGACATAAGAAATTTCGAAGAATATTCCATATCGTAGGGAGTCCAGGTCTCCTTAGTTACGAAGAGACGTTCATAGCTTGCGATAATTGCTTTTTTATAAAAGTTGAAGGAAATAGAAATATTAACTATATTTATTTGGAGCGACTTTTCTCTTGGATTTGTTGGATCTAATTGAACGGCCGGTTCATACCCAATTCATACCCAATAATTGTATAATATCGAAGATGATATTTATGAAGTCTTTTTTGTGGTGTTGTAGTGGTTGTTGACATGAGGTAGAACAGACGTCAAGGTCGTTCGGCTCCTATCATCGACTGTAATTTCTCATGTTAAATCAGTGGTAAGTTTTGCCGCTCCCGCATCGGTTGGTCAATCGCCAAATACACACACACTAAACCACTTAAGCCACGAGCATTCTGTAGTAGATACAGAGGTAGAGAGTCTCCGTATGACTTCAAAAGATCGCCGTAGCAGTATAGGCGGACAATGGGTGTAAGCCCATAGATATTTTTGTTCAAATTAAGTATCTACACACGCTACCGAGAATAGCACGTCCATATGCAGTTGTAGCTATTTATCTACTACTACTACCTAATCAAAGTATTAGTAATGCTTGAATTGCGAAGGGATCTCTGCTAGATATACGTTTCCTATCGTGTAAATAATAGAGAGAATTTTGAAGCACTGTGTAGTTATATACCGACGGATAATTTTTATTACCGCTCAACACCCCACGTCGGGTGCCACAAACGGCATCGTGACAACGCGCTCAAGTGTAATCAGGTTTACACGACAGTTCCTGTCACACACTATGAAACGAGTTACCACCAGTCATACCCGCAGTGCAACTATATGAGGAATATATAAAATCCCGAAAATCGGAATCTCCGAATTGTTTCAATATACACTTGTAAATTACATCAATATCTAACACAAACACGTTTTGTTTATGCTCCTAAAAGCATTTACGAACTAAATAACATCAATCAACTTCATGATCTGATGATCATTAGGTCAAGTTCATGAAACGTTTGCTACTTAGGTACTAATAATGTAACTTAGTAATATTTTCACGATTAATCGTTATTGATATACTAATAATTGGAGTGATAAATTACTTTTTTGCATATTAAACAGTAATTTATACTGAAGTAGACAATTGTATTACAAATCTAAAAATACGATTTTCATATACTATTGATTGCTTAATTCTGACCACGCAGTGTTTTTTTAGGTCACGATCGAATCTCGTAATCATACTTACAGACGTAAACTTCATTACAATGTCTAATTCTAATTTTATACGTCTATTTAATTTACTTTAGATACGTATTACATATCTCGAATAATAATAAAAATGTAAAATGGGCACGACCGTTACCAAATTTGCATGTCAAGTACTGTTTTATTAAAAAATATATTTAGGTAGGCTCTGTATCAATGGGGAAGCACAACTTTGTTTCGATTTGGGAAACACTATCCATACACACTGAAAACAATGAATTATCTACTAATTAAATCAGCACATCCTTAAGTAATAGTTCATATTCCCTACATATTATGCATCGACATGACTTATTAGTTCAACGTCTGTGTGTATGATAGTTAAAGTATTAATCATTATAAATTAAGTCTTATATCATAAGATTAATTTCAAATTTGCATATACATATAAATAGGCAGTAAGTAGTTCAATGGTTGTTCAGCAAAAAGGTCACAAATGCATACACAGACAAAAAAATTAACGTATCAAAAAGGTTTTTGATTTTTATAAACTACTTATAAAGTTCCAACCAACAAGCAAATAGGTTAACCAAATTAAGCGTACCTACCGAATTTCAACGCGATGAGGCAACCTAAGGCAAAATTAAATTATATTATTACAATATTTGACAATAACATTATAGACAAAGTAAGTGAAATCGTTTGTAAATCCCATTTATTACACGAGCGTTTAAATTATAGCGTGCATTAAGTTATGCAATAATTACATAAGTTGAACTGTTCTCAGAATCTCGCAACAAGGCAACCTCGACTGTTCAAGAATATTTGTCTGTGGGAACGTCATGAACAATGCATGAACAATAGTGGTATGCTACATGGGAAGCGGTCATAGCCACCGTTTGTGTCTTGAGTGTCACTCACGCGAAACGTCGGATGTTAAGTTTTACGGTAGATTTAATTATTATAACTCATCGTATTGGCTGCGTCTTTTGGATGTCCTAAGAACTATAAACATATGCATGGAACATTATATTGGCTATAAATTGTAACTCCTTCGTGGTCTTTGCCAGTTCTAAGATTCCGAATAAGAATATAATTAGGTAATGTAAATTGCGATGAATTACCGAATGAAGGTTTGAAAATACTCCGAGATAAATAAAGAAAGCATCGCGATGTGCATTATTTATGGACACCAGAAGATCGGAATAATGGCGAGGAACACTCCTAACATTTATGTGGGCTATGTTAGAACAATTGGGGTAAGTAGAACGGAGCGTGAAAAATAATCATATAGATTCAGAGAGGTGAATTTTTTATTAGTTTAACTATTTACTAATAACTAAATTAAAAAAAAAAAACTAATACACATTAGCTTTATTAAGTTACAAGTATTATTGTTATAAGTAAGGTAATAATATTTGTTATATATCGACAAAAACAGCTAATGCAAAATTATATCGTCAATGAATGATTCACTTCACTATTAGACACGTAATATGGTCTTGTCTAGGGTTGAGGTCAATTAAAAGTTAAGTGCGCTGGCCCCGCTTAGCTTATATGGTCTTAATTGTCATGATACCTGTTCCATGCTGGCAGTTAGGATTTTCGAAACAAGTTTGATATAGTTGAAACAAAAACAAAACTAATTTGACAAAACTTAAAGAAGAATTAATTGTGGCAATAAGAATCCATTAAAACTCATCTGTATATTAAATAATACTGCGTAATGCTTCCTTATTGATGACATCATATTCATACAATCATTTTTTGGTTAAAACAGTGTATGTATATTCTACAGAAGCATTACCACGCAAGTAGGTAGCTTAAGACAATGCCTTGAAATCAGTGATGCGAAATTCCGCAATACGAACGTGACCACTGCGAAGGACGTATTGTATTACTGCAGAGACAAACAGATACCAGACAGTGATGTAAATAGTCGATTAAACAAAAATTTTAACTCGATTTAGACTACAGCCGTTTCACATTTCCGGGCCCTGACATAATAGTGCTTTGTGAGCGACTGAAAGTGTTAACTTTTCTAGTGTACACATCATATAGCGTCATATCCTTGTATACAATGAAATATTCTTGTTAATGTAAGTTTAATAATAAAAATGAAGCGAAAAACAAAGTAGTTCGGGAATAATTAATTTAAGTTCAATGGTGAATATATTTTATTTTTGTGACCCATTATCGGTTCATACTGCGACCCAACATTTGGGATATGTTGATATATTGAAATGTAGGTGAAAATGTTCTTCCACAAATATATTTTATTTATTTACACTTTACTGAATAATCAAAAGCATTACTATCGCAAAATGGTCGATGTTCGATCCATCGGGTCTTTTAAATTATACTTCTTTGTCTTGAATGAAAACTTGGATAATGGTAAACATGATTGTCGCCGTCGTAATCTACACCACACCACCGCCAGATAAGTATCACCTGGACGAACGGCAACTTCCGAATTTGAAATACATTTTTTTTATTTGTTTTACATAGAATAAAGAGTGTAAGAAATAAAATAAATTTAACATAAAAGTTATTGAATTTTCATTAAAAACTAACCGTAAAGTTATCCGTTCGTGTGACGACTAAAATGATAATATGAGTGCAAAATTTGATTTTGAAATGTAATGATTGAGTTATTTATTTATTTACCCCTTTATTGTTTATACATTCTCTCAATCTCAGTCAGGCAACCCTTGGTGAAATATAAAATACCACTACAAATATTATATCATCTACATATTTTTTCCGTATTTTAAATTAATATTACTTTATGAATACTACAACCATAGTAGATTGAATAAAAACGCCAGTTATGTTGCCTCTCTCTCTCTTTCAATACCGATCACATGGAAACAAAAGATGGTTTATTTAAGCGTCTAGCTTGCTCTTTTCATCAACTGACAATTCACATACGAGCAAACGGGACATAAAAAATTTAAGCGAAGCATAATCAACATTTTGTATCATTTTAAGAAAGATTATTTGATTTGTCAAAATGATACGCTTCATTTAATTTCTACTCCAAATTATTTGGCGGTTGGATTCAAAAATGGCGGACGAGACTTAAACAGCTGTTATTATAATTTGTGCGTGTTTGGTGTATGTAACAAAAACGTTCATAAGGTTTTGTTTTAAATTTAATTTCTCCATATTTTCTTAAAACGCACGTCGCGATCATTCGTTCATTTAAATTTGTAGATCGCAAGAATTTTTCACATCCGATTCCAATGAGAGTTTAAGAACGCGTGAATTATAAGCAGAAACATATCAGTTTATGACTTCGTATCAATAAAATTGATATATTGCTTTCGTAGTAAATGAGACACGGTATAGATGTCATTGAACCGCAGACACAGAGAGATATCAGCGGATACGATCAAATAAAACTGATTTGTCTCTCTGGTTTCTAAATTGGCTTGTTTTTATTAACCAATCAAGAGTAACAAGCTATTGTTCGTCCTGAGCGAATTTGTAGGATTGTGTCACCTGAATGTACCAGACGAATAACTTGTATATGTAGTAAAATATAATACAATATTATTGTCCATACCATACAAAACGGATGAATACAGCAATCTCTACTACCAGGTAACCTTTAAAATTAGAAAAAAAAAAATATTATTTGTGTTAACAGTCGGTACAGGCGCAGACATACCTGGTGGTCATCGACGCGTTCAAACCAAGAATGTAGGGGAAAATAATCTTGTTTAACTAGATTTCTGACACTGCAAACAAAATTCATTACGATGAAATACATGTAACGAGTACTCACGTGGATAATGGTAAACTATGTAATTGGTTCAAAATAACTGACAAATCTAGAGTACCACGCACAGTTAATATTCGAGTTAGTTTTTAAATGTTGTCTCTAGAACCACGTCTCATTATCGTCGGGATTAAACCAGATGGTATAGAGCCCAATCACCTACTACAGGAGACCCCGTTCGCCATATCCTCGCTCGTTTGAACGGGGTGCATCACGAGCAGAGCGTTCTGTATCGGATTCCAGGACAGAGACCTTCACATTATTATCAATACGCCAGTTAGTTTTTAGTTATTAGTATTTTTTATCTACACAGTTTTATCCGCAGCTATTTTAAAATGTTTGATCGGCAGTTTATCGGACTGCTCCAGTTTAGAGACATGATTTGTACGTGTACAAAACGTGATTATCTTTTGAAGATATGACATGTTTTTAGATAAATTAACATAATCTTGATTTTTTTAGGATTCACATGTAATATTCATGTTTATGTAGGATTCCGTATATTCGATGAAAATACCGTTGCGGGATTCTTTGCGTGTCTGTTTATCCGTCTGCCGCATCCGATTTTCTCCTAATCTATGACCGAATAATGTTATAATCTGGTATCGTCATAAAGTTTGGTTACCTAATCCTAGACATACCCTGTAAATAAATGAAACTTGATTTTGTGGAAAAATATTGTATGTACATGTCAAATGAAAGAACTCGTTATGGAAGGATACGAATGTATTTTTTCACGTTTCATTTGAATCCGAGTTGACCTCCCCTACAATCTGCAAAACGGGCTGGATCATGGCACGATCATGATTGATCATTGTTATATTACAATATGTAATATTATAATTTATACTTATTTATTATTGAATATTAGTATTCTGTACTAGCAAACTGCCCTCACTTCGCTTCAGAAAAACTATCTTACGCGTATAAATAGCATCCGCATTGTTTTACAATTGGGTTTTCACGTTCTGTGAATTAAAAATACATATATTAATTCATGACTTTTGTATTTATGGACAGATTTAAATGAAACGTATTTAAAATGTTAAGTGATGGTCACTGCAATACATTAGTGAAAACCGTAACGAAATCGGATAAACCGTTTCTGAGATTAGCGCGAACAAACGCACAGACATACAGACATACAAATAAACAACAATTCTACCAACTCTTTTGTGTTGTATTGCGTTACTCAAGGCCTCTAATAGTAGTTTTCTCATATATTTTTAGTATACAAAGCGATCAGATAGAATTTTATTATATGTATAGATAATATTATTATTGTTTCTTATTTGTGGTGCGACCAAAGTTCGACTTCTGATCTTTCATGCTGGACTCGTGAGTTTCAAAACTGCATTATCAAAGTTATAATAATAGATTAGATGCCCGTTCTAACACGCGTTTATCATGAGACGAGTGCTTCGTGATCGGCTCATTTTATTCACTTAGAACATTTGATCTCATTGCCGACTACAATTTCTGAATTGTGTGACAAAGTGTCTCCAATTGATTTTACGGGTTTTATTTTACGGGTCAATATATCACTAGTAATGGTAATTGTGGCGTTGGTTTCTGGACTTTTTGTGTTGGGGCTGGATAATAAAATATTTGGTTTCACACCAATTGCTAATAATTAGAATATATAATTAATGTCACTCATACACCGGTCATGAATAGAAATGTGACAATTTAAAAATTGGTTGATTTTAAATAAATTCCTTCGCTTAACCACATCTTAAACATACTTGTTTGGATCAGGCATTTTATATTTTTTTCATTTACACCTTACACACTTAAAACTTCCTTGAAATTTATTCTTATCTATTGATAAATCTCGCAGGTAAACCCACTCTATGTTCTGGCAAACACCATAGGTAACACCGAGTAGTAGTTTGGAGTGTTTTCGCTTTCAGACAAAATTACAGATTGTTTAGTACTTTGTTTCGAACGAGTGGAGCGATGCGAGCGCAGTTAGGAGTTCAGGAGGTGAGGTGGTCAGGAAGAACGTTTGTACCAATATTTCATGAGCGCCCTCTCACTTTGGAGAATACCAGTATTCAGGGTCTCAAAATATTGTGATAGGTTTATCAAGTGTTGTGCCTGTAGCTCGGGACCAGAATAGGGCTACGGTATCTCCTGCCAGTCGTAAGAGGCGAATAAAAGGGGGCTTCCGGGGTTGCGGGCGGCTGGGGTGGGATCTCGAACCGTCCAGTCAGTGACCCCAGGAAGGACGACGGTAAATGTAGCCGCAAACCGCCATAAACATCAGAAGGTGAGGGATGAACGGAGGTTCATCACGAGGAGAGCCCGGTGGAGCACGCACTCAGGACTCTGGTTGCGTTCCGTTGGAGATCCCGCAGTTTTGTACATTGCGCTGAGGGAGGCCACTTAAAATTTAAAGTTGTGTGTGCCTAAGCCTAGTCCTAAAATAAATGAAATGAAGCAAGAGCGTTTTGCTAGTTGATATAATATAGTAGAGCGTATAGCATCAATATGAGCTTAAATGTTAGAAATACCCTCAATTTAGTAATGAGTATTCATTGTGTAATTAGTGTTGTCAGGCGTGAAACAACCCGCGATTCAGGTACTCGGCTAATGTTGATGAGCCTTTGTGCAAGTTTAACAGCATCTCCAGCTTGTTAAGTACATAACTAACTTGTAACTTAAATCAAATATCCTCATTAATGGATAAAGGGTGTTGAGGTCATTTAAATAAAAACCCCTTCAGTATTTATTGTTACAATTATTCATTTCTCAACATTAATTGAATGGGTATACATAAAAACTTTTTATAGAAGTTTCAACGAAAAAAAATTTTATTTTAATATTAATCTCGAGAAAATCCGTGTATTTGAAAATTGTCCATAGTTCTCAGATCTTTTAATTATTAAATATTTTAGCTTTTACATCTCACTTTGTGAGAGGGAGGTTGAGACCAGTCCCACAGTTATGGATCGTGTTGATGTTGATGCCATCTTGCAGTGGGCAGCTAATTGAAGGTTGAAGTAAAGAAGTATTGATATAAAATATTAAAAATAATAATAATTATTAAATTAATAGGACAATATTATACAATAATAATTAAATATTCACTACTACTGTGAGAACAATACTCAGTCTATTAAAACATACAATATTAAAACATTAAAACAAAATAGGGCAAGCAGTAGCGGACGCGATCGTCTATTTGCATACATTAGCATAAAACACCTGTCATAGAATAAAAATCAATAAAATTGACGAGTCTGTTTGTCTCTAAAGTCCAGGCTAAAAATTGTAGTTTTAAGAAAATAAACGCTTTGTAGAAATATGATTGTAATACATGAATTTCACATATAAAGGTATCATAGTAGCTACATCCGTTCTGTGGTGGTGAAACTACTTCTCTTGAACCTGCATTTACATCATTAGATTTTTTTTTTAATTGATCATGACACCATTTGACCGATACATATACTGGTACATATGTACATATGTCTTTTATGGAATAAAAGAAAGAAAACATTTATTTTGTAATAAGGACTCAAGCTTAATTAATACATTTACAGTACAATAATGTACATATATATGACGAAAAAGGACTGCCCTCAGGCTATGCGATGGAACGGTCAAGGACCACTGTCAAGGTCAAGGTTTTCAGTACAATCCTTTTATTTTCGCGCAGTTCAATTTATCAGGGTTTTTTTACGATGCAATTGGTTATTCGCCAATAGATGGCGCTGCACCACAACGACATCTAAACCGTTCACACTAAAATTGATCTACATAGGGAGTAGACTGAGAATATTTGGACACTTTTAATTTTGTTGTACCTCACCATTAGGTGGTGCTTTTGTTATAAGTAGATATTAGGGCAATGAGAAAATTATTATTTCTTTGTTTATAAGAGAAAGACATTGTCATTTCCTTTGGTTCAGATATTTTTTAATTTGATTCACGCTGCTTAAGTGTCATTAGACGATTCATTTATCATCAAAACATAAGTAGGAAAATTATTTCAGATGTCACCAAGAAATCAAATATGTATTCGTAAATGTGCAGAAAATGTCAGTTAGTATGGAAGGTAAATATACAGTAGGGAAGTAAATATACAGGGCCAGGATTTTTCGGGTTTTGTTAACTTTATAAATAAAGCTGAACTGATTATCTTATTCAAAAAGTGGTTACAGCCATGAAATTATTATACTGTGATTCATTCTTAATATTTGTGTATAACTTTAAATAACTTGGATGTTGGAATACGGTTCAATGCATCTAATGTAAACCATGTAAATAATTAAGTACAATTAATCTTTTTCCCACAGTTACTTTTTCCGAAACAATCCGAGGGTTTTTCATTTTTATTTTAGTAATCATAATGACTACTGACTTATTTAAGCTTGTGTATTCTTAAAGGTTGTTTTGCGTACAACAGATTTAGGTGCAAATCTCAGACATATGTATTCTAAATTATCCTTTTACAAAACTAAATTCTTACTGAGGTCATGATATATTTACGATTATTGAAAACATCACTTTAAACATTTTGGGTATATTATTAATGATTTTAACGATTTTGTTTTCATTTACAACAGCGTCGAGTTTTAATAATGTTCATGTGTTCATATAAAAATAACAGGACAACGACGGCGAAAACGCAAGTGCAATAACCCCGACAGATGAGAATGACTTAATAATAATGCTCGTTCCAGTTACTTGCTGTACATATTGGTTAAGAATAAAATAATGTTCACACACATCCACAAGGATTTTTGTGTCCCAAGCAGCGAACAGGTATGGTTGCCAAATTTGTTTTACAATGCATCTATTTAATATTCGTATGGATCATTATGATGTTGGCCGTAACAGATGGAACACGAAAATTGTCAAGTTTTATTCATAAACATACTGCATGTCTATTTTAGAAGAATTAAACCAAATTAAGGAGAAACGATTCTATTCTGGATAAAAATGCCGACAGCCAAACCATTTTATTGATGACTTCGATCCAGGAAAATCTATAAAACGGCTTTGCTATTATCCAAACTTATGACTGCGAACTTCGAATTTATCTTAATAATTGCTTTAATGGTAGCTATTAATAACGGCAGCTGTAATTAGAAAATGATTTAAATTTAAGTTTCACAATACAGCACTAATCAAAAATCTATTGAAAACATACTCCCATCTCTTCATGAATTCTATATTCCTTTACAAGTACATTGGTGGTGGTCCAGAGAGACCTATGCCTTCCGTTATTAACCGTAATCTATCCTGGGTCTTTTGAATCTAGCGCTTTATTGCTGATTACGACATCGGCCAATAGAAAAAATAATATGTTGTTAGTAATAGCGAAATTGGGAAATTTCTAAATTTGTAAAATGACATATGTCATCGAATTGTCAGTTATGTCATTTTCATAAGTTTTGACGTTTTCGAATTTCTAACTAAATGCATGTGCTGTTCAGGCTCCCTGTGCTGATTTTATCGAGAAGACAACGCATGAGAACTTTCAAGAACTCTATTTTCTTATCGGTTGTCAGTCCCTCGAGCATTGCCTGCATTATGCCACTTCAGCAAGTTAACTAATTATACACACTTTATTTTACGACACAATCATAAACTTCAACTTATCATTTTAAACTAATGTCATCGCGGAATTTATACATTTTATTATGTAACGGGTAGTCACGATATGTTTTATTTATTGCCAATATTTCGACCCAGTTGCACGGATCGTGGTCCCGGCGAAACCGCGGTGGCGGGGAGAAACCGTCGACAAGCTAGTGGTAGATTAATCTATCTACCCTACGTCTAGTTCGTTTTTCTTTTGTAGGTACCAACACACGACACACGTAACTTATTGTATCTTTACGTACTAAACTTTGCATTTACAAAAACTGGGTGGAAATATTGGCACTAAATAAAACGTATCGTGACTACCCGTTACATAATAAAAATCTTAAACTTATTACGTATACAGAAGAACATATACGACAGTACATATTAGCTAATATACCACTTCCCTTTTAGTACATAATTTTAAAAAGATCAGATATTATGAAATTATTAATCGAGTGCTTTGTTTTCATTTAAATGAGCAGGTGACACAATGATGGCAATTACTTTTGATTTGACAGTTATAAATAGCATAACGGTTCTTTGAAGTTCTATAATCCTAGCATTTAGGACTCTCAGTAAAATTTGATTAGTTTTTGTTTCGAACTTCATTTTACAGTACTTTTCTCGATAGACAGTGTAGTAGAAATTCTCGATTTAAGTAGTTTTCATTTTGTGTTCTCGTTGCGTTGTCGAGCTATTGCTTTGGTTTCGAAGGTATCAATTGGCATAAATTATCGTTCAATTCGCGTGAATTCAATTCACAATTAGATCTTGTTGAGAGTAAACCCCTTGTTTAAGTTTTGATATAGGGTCACATTCGTTGATTGAATCAGCTACATCGATGGCACTAAACATTGGAAGAATGTAGTTGTTTACTGAATTCAGTTATTTTAATGTCGTAAAAGGTCAATTATTTAATTTCTTAGTACACAAAAAATTTATAATTGCACGAAATGCTAAGACCACATAATGGTTCGCAAATATCATTGATTGTTATTTCCTATTTTTTATGGTAACTGTTGACAAACGTGCAGATTTCCCGCGTGATCTGCTGCGCCACGGATTTCTTAGTTAATTTTAAATACGAATCAGTCAAACTAAAATCGCCGAAGAGACAGTGTATACTATACAGCTATAGAAAAATTTACTGTACATGTTACAAGGTATTTGTTATCTGTAAGTACGTGTATGTGTACTTTTCAGGCGGTACATTCCTGGAACAGCTAGCGTGGCCGTTGTGCAATAGACTTCTTAACTTCTCTGTAGATGTCTCGCCACCTCAGCTTATTGGCCGTCATCCGGGTGCGTTCAGTTACAGTGCAGTTGTTTTTACACAAAATAAGTGAATGTTTAACAATAGCACCTGATAGTAGGCGGTGATGAAATCTAAGACGTTGAACGCACTCACTTATAAATCCTCACTTACATCATCGTCCTCTTGACTCCGACATCGTGAGTAGCCGGGAACACCGATGCTATACTCATAGCAGTTTACTAGTCTAGAGTTTTGGTCGGTCTATCGTTACTATAAAAGTTTGAATACAATAACTTCACTTTCGTTTTGTTCGACCATTTTTCTAGGAAGTCCTAATTCATATTTGAGATAGGTATATATAAATTTGATCACATGGTTTCTAAGTTTCGCTTTTTAGATACAGCGTACATTTAATTTTTTTTATTGTTCGGACCGAGTGTGGATTTTTGGTGATAACAATATTTAAAATGTTAACTTCGTCTTTAAAATCCATAAATTGTATGGATTATGGATCACCGTAAGAAGTTAATTAGTAGTGAAAATCTCTTTATATTCCCCAAAAGCGATTTGTGACGTACGATACTTTCGTGTGTTTGTTATCAAAGATTCATTAACTGTGAAAAAATAAAATATTTAATTTTACTTTCATAAAATTATTAATTAAATTTTCTATATATTCAAAGTTAATTAAAATGATATAAACGGTCGTATTCCAACATTTAGGTATCTACTACAGCACCGAGACACCGAGAAAACCGAGCACGGAGATGATTGTTCGAAAAAGACACGAACCCAACAGTGTGATGGATTCGTTGTCTTCACATTCAGTGACACAGTTACCACCCACCGGGAATGTGCAAGCGAATATCGTTCATATATGAAAGTCTCATAACAAAAAATGGCGCACACGATTTACATATGGAGTAGCTACCATGTTGGCGTTTGTACAATGCAATCCAATGAATGATTGGAGCATGCGCTCGTTATTCCATAAACTTAACCTCAAGTATATTTTTTGCACAACAATATGGTGAAAAATTTAATAGAAACACAATGCACTTACATTACTAGAGCGTAATCGCCACCAGCGCAACAGGCCTAACCTATAACTGTTTTACGAACCCGGTGTTAAAAATCCACAATGAACAAAACACAAAAATTTGGAAATTACCTCGTTCGATGTATAAATCGATAAAAAAATTTACCGGCCGGCGAGATACCGTTTCGCGTTTCACGTATGACTTAGCCAGAGCGCGTTCATTGGCTGAGTGAGTGAGAACGGTGGTCTATCGAACGACGCGCAGTCGAGTCGGTGCGAGTCGAGCTCGCTACTGTGAAACATCATCGCATTGACACGAGAAGCGTGTGCGCCGATACTCGGCTTGTGTTAAATATTTCATTATACATTACAGTTCAGCTGCTATGACACATTTCTTCCTTGTTGACGAGTGTCAGTGGATAGTGTTCTAGGAAAATAATTGTGAATTGTTACAAAAGCGGTTCTCAAGGGAATGCACCATATGGCGAGTTTGTATTCGTTTAGAGATAAGCTTTGGGTAATGGGTTGGTAAGTGCAGCGTGGACGGAATATAATTATTATTAACTTTAAAAGCAATACAAGTAACTAATTTGATGTTGTTTCTATCTATTAGGTTATTTTCTAATCTTTGCTACACTGCTCGCGAGAGATTCCAAGTATTGTCAATGGAAATAATAAACTATACCCCGTCATTAGAAATCTTCATGTAACATATAACATGAACATCCAAAAATGATACATCATAAACAAATATTTTTTGTCTATCACATAATTTAAATTATGAACAGCATTGTCTATTTATTATTATATTGAGCCTTAAAGAGTATTTAAATTAAACCTCCATTTTTTTTCCTCTTACAATATTTGTTAAGCTCCACCCCACAGGTCACCTTTTCTACGTCTCCATCACCTTCGTAAAATTTCGAAATCAATAGAGTTCATTAAATAGTAGAAATAAAATAAATAAATAATATTAAAGGTCTGCCTTAGCCGCGAATAAAACCCGGAATCCCTCGCACAAAGTGTAGATTCATTACCACTAATACAAATAGTCAACAGCTACAACCGGGCACGGTAATGCACATCTGCGACACCAAAATTGTAGTTAACGCTAAATAAAAATTGAATGTAACTTAACTTTGCCTATTTAACATCAGTTCCAAACGTTAAACGATAAATATCAAGCAACGAAACTCATGTTGCCTATTGAATATTAGTTAAACTTTGAGCTGTGTTACAATAGTACAATTTGGTAATCATTGAGGAGCGTGTAGGTACCTTTTTTGATACATACTTTAATATAGCTCCTATATTTTGTTTTCGGGCAATAAAGTAACGAACACGACTAACTCATGTTATAAGTTACAAAGTGTAACGGAGGATTTAAGTAAGTGGTGATGAAGGGAGGGAATTTGAGGTGAGGTGATGTGAGGTCAGCGGGGCTGCGATAAGGTGATTAAACAAGCAGAGAGCGAAACAAACACTACTGGCCAGCAAGTATACTCTCGAGTGAAGAAATAGATTTTTAAACATAGTTTTTGGAAATGTCACATGAAAACAAATGGAAATGAAATGAAAATATATAGGTAACTAGCAACTCGCCCTTGCTTCACTTCGGGAAAATTGTTCGTAAGTTTAAGTTTACTGATATTGCAATGATGGAGTAGCAGCTTGACATCTTCAGCACTATTTCATAATTAAAAACTCCTTTATAAATTACTTTAAATAAACTTTAACATTAATTATTTTCTCGAGAACTGCGTAATTTTGATGTGATTTAACAAAGTAATTGTAATTTTGTATACTCATAAAAATTAAATTATTAAAAGAAACCTTTAAGTGAACTTAATCAACCTACAACATGTATGAAACTTGAAATTCTACAATGATTTCGGTCAAGGCTTGTCTTGTTTAAACAAGTTATTGTATAACTGGATAGGCTCTTTAACAGATGTCTGTTTAGCATGGATTTTTCTGTATTATAATTATACTATATTAGAATTTAGAATTATTGCAAATGTAAAGAGCTCATAACCGCCGGGCTTGTGTCATTTTAAATTATTAACCAAGTGGGAAATAATAATGAAAGGAAAAATTTCATGGACGCTTCCGTCCTGCTGCAAAGATGAAGCCAGAACTGCGACTCTTAAAAATATTTTTTAGGAATAATAAGAATATTAAAAATTACTTAGAGATTATTGTACAGAAATCTCAGGTATGCAGATTTCTTCATGATGTATACTTTGACAGTATACTTTGTAATGATGGGACATGGTTACTGCCTCTACCTTCAGTAATGACTATCTTTTAATACCAGGGGAGTGATTGACGTTAGTATGTAGTTAATGTTAACCCTTTTTCTATGTACCACGATGTAATCGGACATAACGTAACCAACACTGCTCACAACTCAAATTTTCCGACGGACTCGTAAAACCAAAACATAAATGAGGGGATAATTAACACATCTTCAGAATTATGCTTGTTAGTTAGATTATGTTTATTACGAAAATGAACAAGTGAATTTACAAAATCTAAACGAAACATATTTAGGCGCTTTTTCCCTCGTAGGACTAATAGCAATTTGTACTCGGAGATATCAGGTTTTATTATTTAAATTAAGGCTGTCAAGGCAATTTCTGTGTTCACATGACGAATTTCATATAAATGTTTATACAAATTTAGACGTTTTCACACTCACAACCACGCACAGGATCCCCAGTGGCATGGGTGGAATGGACACAATTCATCAAAACGTCACGAAAAACCAAGACAAATTATTATTTATCTGTCACATAAATATCCCGTGACCCTTTATTCAGCAGGCTGGGTTAAAAGTACTATAGCCTAGTCTTTTTACCAAGTGACAAATCATTTAAAACATGTAGCCCGACGGATCTACCACTTTTTATAATAAAATTTTACTTCAGGTCATGTATATTAGCACCGCTTGGTGAAGAGGTAAAGAAATATTGCGGTATAATTTGATTCAGGCGTTCATTTGCTGCATGGAGATTAGAGACACCAGAACTTTACGTGAGATTTGTACTCTTATATTATTATAATTTTACGGCAATTCCGATCGATAAACAGGAGCCCTTATATAATCACGCATGTCTCAGCGTCACTGTTTTGTATACTTTAGTTCCTATTCTAGACGGAAAAGTTTAAGTTTGGTGGATATTGAGTTAGGTGGCTCATTCCAGAGCAATACAGTAAATGAAGAACTTTTGGAGATTAATTTTGTCAGGCCAACTATACAAATATTTTTAATTTATAATCCAAAATGGTTTATAAGTGTCAAAGACTTATACATTCTCCCACCCGCAGTCTATTTTCGAAACTAAGGCTACAATTTGTAATATAAAGTGTAAAAATAATTAATATAATGTAAGTAACCGAGGATAAAAGAAATAATTGAAAAATTGCGTATCATAATATTCTCTTTATGTTATAGTATTTATCTAATTATTTTCGTATGTTAAAACCAATTGAAATCCTTAAGAAACACTACGAACATTCTTCAGAGAAAGCGCTTCCGCTTCCTCAATGGTATCAGGTAACGTTGTGTTGATTGTCTCCGGCAGCGTAAGTACTAGAAGACTGGCCACTAACGACATGCTTCCAAACAAAACAGCTACCAAGTTATCGTTGTGCAACGCCTGGGAACAGACATGTAATTCTGAAAAAGCTTTTAAAACAACTGTGAAATTTAAAGTAATACATATCTCAGTGTTGCGGAGCTAATTCACTGTTGGGATACCGTTTCCACCGTGGTTACAACTTGGTGAAGCTGCTCTTAAAGATGTAAGACGCGATTACTATTTAGCATTTCGTAGTCAATTGTGAACCTTCCGATATTTACGATTTCAAAAATACGTGTATATTTCTCATGGATTCGTTTTTTCTTGCGATTCCTCACAACGTGAATAATGGCAGACTTGAATAAAAAATTGCAGGAAGCTTTTTCATAGTTACTCTAGGAGTACATTGGTAGTGCGTTTTTTACCTTAATAGTAAATTCGTCTAAAGAATACACCAAGTTTTATTTATCAATGTAGGTCTTTCTTTCTTTCTTTCGGTCTTTAGTCAACCAAGAGCAACGTATGTATGCTTAATGCCTCAGTTACAGATTATTTTTATTGTTTCTCAACTGCAATCTCTTACTGAAAGTCAGCGACCGTTAAACTATCCTGTTTTTTTACCATCAATTTTACCGCAAGTACTTGAAGTCTGAGGATTTGGAAATGTAGATGGAGAACCAAATAATTGGTTGCAATACTTGAACTTGAAACTTAATTGTAAGAAAATATTCTGAAATCTCCTTACTAGCATTGGAGTTAAAGGTGCTGTCGCACCACCCACGCGTCCCACTGATTCACATATAGCGAACAGGAACTGGCGGACACTAGTAGGAACCAGCTCCGATATATATATGTAAATTGTATTGAACGCCACTGTGATGAAGAACTTGCTCCATAGGAAGAGGAATAGCTCCCACCATTTTTGATCTACGTGAAGATTACAGATATGATCCATAATTTACAAAATATTTGAGAAACTTGTACATTGTACACAATTGTACCATTTGCTGGTCTCCTCCCAGAATAAGAGAGTTTAAAACTAGTATGTCCACAAATGTTAAGGAATAAAAAAATCCAAGCAAACGATAAAACGGAAATGGAGCTTACAATAGTACAAATCACTGATCCTCTTAGGTACTTATATATTATTATTATTGTAGTGTTTCGCAAACGAACAGACAGCCACTTAATAATACATAATCAAAGCGTTTAATGGTTAGATCTGTGTGGTGTCACTAGGTATCCTTACTCGATAAATTTACGGCAACATGACAGTACTTATAGTTATATCTGCATAGTAAGTTATATCTGTTAGTGTATCTGCATAGTAAGCTATCAACCACATTTTACAATCACACCTTTAATGTATTTGAATTGCATTACTGTAGGAATCCACTTATTTATTTATTATTTTATATAATTATTTATGCACAGAGAGCTAACATGGAACATGCTAGTTAACATGGAACACGGAATACAAGGGAACTACTTATCTTGCAGTGAAATCTCTTCCAGTAGCCTCACAACAGGATATGCAATATACATATAGAGCAGCGAACTTAGTACATTATATATATATATCAGCGGCGTGCACAGGTATGCGGCGGAGTACTCGTTCACAAAACCTTTTTCTTTTATAGATTTTTAGTATAGTCACAGCCACGGGACGGATCTCTAAGTATGCCAACAGAACAAGTCTTAGATGTATGTATATCTTCTACGGCATTACGGCATTGTATTAGAAGTCATGTACATCTTCTACGGCAACGCAGACAAAACAGCGATCGATCGTCGCGGCGGAACAAATTCTAATAAGTAAAATAACAAGCTAAAATATTATGACTACTCACCTGGTCAGCTTCAATTTCCACATGTCCAAGGTTCCGGCTACTGGAGATTACTATATCACCTGATCACCTATCACCTAACACAAACCTCACAATCAAATAACATTAAAAAAAAATCAACAAACGCACTACTGAAAGCAAATCACTACAATTATTATAGAAACTCAGTAATAAACTGTTAAATGTACACACTTTCAAATGTTAAAATTTAAAATCTTTTAAGAAAACTATAAATATACTGGCGCAAACAAAATAGCAATCAATGCTTATCACACGAAAAAAGGAAAATGGCCTCCCGCGAAACACAAAACATTAGATATCTGTCTATTATTTTTATTCGTATTATAGGCAACGAACATTTCCGACTACTCCCGACAACTGCCGAACTTCCGTAGCCTGCCGCTGGAGTCGCGGCTTTCGATATTCATGGGTGTGTGCGTTTGCGAACTGTGCACGGATACCGAAATTACTGCACACATGCGAACAAATCTCCTGCGGAATGCGACGGCAGGAGTTTGGTTGATTAGGTACATTATATTGCAGCGCCGCTTGCTTGTCGCCAAACTACTGGCAAACATAATGTTTGTGTGCTTGCAAATAGGTACTATTTATAAAATATTAGGCGTTTTTAAGTTATTATATTTTGTTTATTCATTTATTTACTATTAATTAAAGTCATCTAAAACGTACGAACTTTTTATTAAAATATCTGTGAATGGCAAGTAAAGCACTGCATTTCTGCCTACAAAGAGCGCACGCCCCTGATATATATATATATATATGATAAATAAATATACATATTTACTAATAAAATACTATTCATATGCATATAATATAACTCAATAAATTGAAAATAAGTAGAAAGAGACCAAAAAAGAGTATTAACTACTAATTTTGTATTATAATGCGTAAAAAAAATGACTTACCTTTCGGTAAAAACAATAGACAAATATTAACGCAGGCACTTAACATATAACTGCTGACCAGCACTTTCTTTCTGCAGAATCTGTTCAGCAACAGCAAACAAATAAAACTTGCCGGAATTTCCATAAAACCTACCAACATGTAGTTTATATGCATGTTCCCCGCTAATGATACTGAATTTATCGATAGTCCGTTATAAACAAAAGAACACGTTATCCACATATACGAACACACGAGCACTCTTTTTCTTATGATACTAGATTTAAACACTCTAACAAAATTAGATGGTTCTTTGTCACCTTCCATTTCATTTGGAAGGGTTCTATTGTATCTTTTCTTACTATTCCCTTCAGGTAATTTTTCAAGCTCTTGCAGTGGAATGAACACTTCATCCGATAGTTGTACTTTGTTTATCTTAGCAGCTCTCTTTAATATCCTTTTGGCTTCTTCGTGACGTCCTTTACTTATCAGCCAACGGACATTCTCATTTAGTATCCAATAATACGAAATCATGAACAGTGCTGGTGTGTAGATTACCCTTAACAGAGTTCTCCAGCTTCGAAGCCACCAATACAGCCCCGCGAATGTCATAAGACCGATAACGTATAAAGTATTTATCAGTGTGCTTCCGAATACCCTTCCATTTGGAACAACTAGTTCCATTGCTGAAAGAAACTGTACATGTTCATAAACTCAAATTAAACTAGGACTAAAGGTTAAATATGTTTCAAATTAGTGAACTGCCAACCTGGCCGCTGACAGGGAAGGAATAATTTCTATAAATCCTTCACCTTACTAAATAAACAGCTAGTATGTCGTCAGTTCATTTTAAATTGTCATCATCGCTCATGCACATTCGTAACACCAAAAGCATCTATGATTATTAATTGTAGTAGGGTGGTGTAGCTAGTCAAGGAGATAAAAACTGGGGAACGAGCGGTATAAAACCAGGTATTATGGAGCCTTTTTTTTGTTTTCGACGGGGGAAACCTTCAAAAGGTACCCGGAGCGACACCGGGTTATATGGGATTTTTACAGCACTATTTTTTTACCCCCCCGGTGGCCTTCCTCAGCGCTATGTACAGGACTCCGGGATCTCCAACGGAACGCAACCGGAGTCCTGAGCGCGTGCCCCGCCGGGCTCAGCTCGTGATGAGCCTCTGCTCATCTCCCACCTTCCGATGTTTACGGCGGTATGCGGCCACGTATACCGGCATCCTTCCTGGGGTCGCTGACTGGACCGTTTGAGCTCCCACCCTAGCCGCCCACAATCCCGGAAGCCCCCTTTTAGTCGCCTCTTACGACAGGCAGGAGATTCCGTAGCCCTATTCTGGTCCCGAGCTACAGGGACAAGGTATTATGGAGCCTAGTGACCTTGTTAACAGTGTTCACTACGAGTATATAGTAAATGTCTTACAGGGTGTAAGAGATTTTACTTATGATACTACTCATTCATTCGTAAAATCAGGGTCATTATTTACAGGTTTGATGATCAAAAATAAATTGTAGATTGCGTTTACTCACCAATGACAAAGGCAGAATTATATACGCCAACGCCGGATGCACCATCAAAAAATTCCAAAACAATCATCGTTAGATAATTGTGGGAGAATGATCTCAGTAATCCGAATGAGCCTTTCATGAGCGATGCGACGGCTAAAACTAATTTTCTTCCATATTTGTCAGAGATCATGCCGGTAACAGGGAGCGACAAGATAATACCAATGTTGTGGATAGTACCGATGAATGTCCTCTTCCAGTGCTGACAACCAAGGTTGAACTACAACAAAGAGAAGTCAATTTTTCTTGTTTATTTTGCGTTGCAAATCATTTTTACCCGTGGGTAACATGGACATCGTTTAAATACTTTTTATTTATTTATACAATAAAGTTACAATCTCGTATAGTAACACATAAAACTAACGAAAACATATTTACTATCTATATTACGTGTGCAACTGCTGGATTGTAACCGTGAGAAAACCAAGTAGAACTACCTTCCGTGCTAGTTATAAGCTGTATGACGGTCGAATAGTATTCCAGTGTACCCACAGCTACCGGAGATGCGACTTGGACAGGATACGTAAAAAAGTTGAATGCGACTATTGCATACGGTTGGAATGAACATGTAATATTCATTTTATGTTCGTGTTTCTGTAATTTTTTATGAATGTATAACCATAACTCTGTTGTTTCTGAACCGATTTTCACGATTTCTTTTATGGTGTATAGAAGATAGTTCGTAGTTGCTCCTCTGTTAATATAGTGAGGATATGGTGATAGGTTTTGATGATAAATTGTGGAACTTTTTAATGGGTAGCAATAGTTGAGCCGTATTTATGTATGTACAGCTATAACCCCGTTGTGTATTAAATAATTTTGATGTATATTATTTTAGCAAGGTTCTACAGTCGTTAAAATTATTACACTCATCTATCTACATTAATTATTGTTCTCAAGGAGAATATTGAGAGTATTGAAATTAAATTTGGAAGATATGTTGGCAATTTTCTACAAATAAATTTAAATTCGACGCATTATAATAATTACATCTTTAACAGCGGAATCTTCATTACTATACACGAAATTATCGCACTCTAGAATCTTCGACGTATTAAAGTCATCCAGTCCACAGGTCTTGGTACTGTTGATGTTGAAACCGTACATCTGGCACTTCATAAGATTTCCGTTCTTTTTGGGTATTGCATGATCAAGCCAGAGGGTGTTATTCAAATGTTCACATTCTGAAACATAACATCTGAAACATAGGAAGTGAAAAGAAAGTGTTATTTTTACATCACCACTCAGCGTAATCTCGAGGGTACATAAGTCTGGTGATAGGCCTGCTTGGCTAGCTAACTTCCGTTTTCCTGAATCTACCGTAAATATTTTTAAAGTGTTCGGGTAGCACTGCTCGTAAGAGTCTGCGGAGGAATTACTATAACGGGTACTGTAGGGCCTTTCGCCGTGACCATGATCCATGTAATTGGGTCGAAATATCGGTAAAAACAAAAAAATCGTGAGTACCCGTTAGAGTTAAAGTATAAGTATGTAATATATAACGTATCTCCTATTATTGACAGAACATAGGCTTCAATCGAATAGTAATATACTGCCGGATATGTGTAACTGAGAAATCTCAGATTTCTTTATTACGCTATTTCAGTGCTACTTAGTTTAGGTTTTTCCTATTTTTTTTAGGTTTCAATGATATTTAAACTCTCTCTCAAAGGATCGGTCGTTCCATGTTCGTTTTTCTTCGCCCCTTGGACTTTTTAGAACTCTTTTCATGTAATTTCAAAAAACGTATTTTAATGAGTTTAAGTAAAATTTTACTTAATCTGCCAGATGGCAGAGTACTAGGGTTAATTAAATACACAATCATCGTGCACACAAATTCAAATCCATACATTTAATTTCACATTATGTGCCCTTCCTACCTACCTACTAAAATATGATCAAAGAATTATTATAAACTGACACGCGTAAAATCTCAATATCGTCAGGTGGTTGGCAGTACTTCATTAGGTATAATATTTAATTATTTATAATAATTATTAAGATTAAGTAAAATGTGTAGTATTTATAAACATGTACTAATAATTTATGATACATGTTATAACATAATTGTACGTAATTGTTACAACATAATTGTAAGAAATAACTCAATCAGCAGAATTGGAGGTTTAAAATTTTCATATTGCAAATCAAAATTTATTAGCCTTTTATAATATAATTTTAAAATTCTCAGATAGGTGGGTCCATGATACAGCTGCAGATTTCTTAAGTTCCACGTAATATACACCTAAATAAACAGTGATTGTTTAATTGTTACTTACGTAGTGAATGGTTTATGTGAATAAAATTAACAAACCTAAATTATATCTAAGCCATAATATTTTAACACAAAATATAGGAGCGTTATGAAATTAATTGCGACATTTTCCGTATAAATATATTTTCACTGTCATGGTCGTTCTTGTGCTGATAATGTTACGTTAGAATTATTTAAACAGAGAGTGTATTCCACGCTAGCTAATATCTAGGTTCCTTTATTATAGGAACCGAACCTAGAGAAGGCATTGTAACAGTTTGAATAGCTTTTCATGTTTCGGGTGTAAGGAGCTTTATTCGTCTTTGAGTCTAGGATTAAATCAAGCTTCACTGCCTGCGCATACTACTAAACAACAGACGCGGCAGTGTTCTCCTGTTTGAGGTTACTGATCTATCCCAGCGAGCTTAATCCATAAAAGGTTCATACTCGGTTTTAGTCTTCTTTATCTCCCTGGTAGCTACAATACTCCTGGGATCAACTCTAAAGATGTTCTTAGCGTGTTTAAGTGGTAGTGTCAGAAAGCCAATAATGGGTTCCTTGCATTAAAAATGTTAAGTGACAACCGGCAATCGAGCAGAATAGTCAAGATATTCACTGTCGCTCGTTAATATCAATCCTATCAGAGAAGTCATCGACGTATTACCGGTAAATACATTGCATGTTAACTGCCTCTCGAATACTGCAACCGAGGCATTTGAACCTTTCTTTTACACAACACTTAGAACAATTAATTTCCTTTAAATCTTATCTCTTAATCTGTTTTTACGATTCAAACTTGTATTTATGTACATTCGTTGTTCAAGTAATATCAATACGTATTTTGTGTTTATTAACAAAATAGAAAGGTATGTATAAACTCACCGATAATTAATATCTGGGGCCTCGAAGACAAACACTGATCCATACATTCCCGACAAGTAAACGGGAAATAAGAGTAACGCATAATTGACCACGTTATATTTACCGAAAGCTCCCAACTCTCTCAAAATAGCATCTAATCCCGCATCGCTTTCCATTTCCAGTATTTATCGGATCAAAATGAATAAACAAAAATCACAAGTTCAAAAGAAATATTGCAATTTAAAATCAAAACACTTTCACGCGTGATAGTTAATTGACAAAATCTTACGATTCTCTACAAAGAATCGGACTCATATTCTGACATTACTCCACACAGGCGTGTAAGCCGTAATAAGTTTTTTTTTAATGTGAAATATTTAGTATCATTTAAATTTATGAGAGACATAACTCGCACATACTCCCCACATACAGACGTTTGCTTGTATGAGTCATACAAATTCAGTGATCGATGTAGTACGTCTATACATATAAAAAAATTTTAACTGATTGCTTTCTATACGTGAGTAAAACTATTATTAGAGGCTTTAAATAATGCAATAGAACCCGAACCAATAGTCGTTCGACTTTTTCTTTGTTTGTTTGTGCGCGCTTATCTCAAAAACGGCTTATTAGATTTCGTTATGGTTTTCACTGATATATTGTAGTAAGCATCACTTAACATTTAAAATTCGTTTCATTCCAATCTGTCCACAAATAAAAAAGTTATAAATTATTATATATATTTCTAATTCACAGAACGAGAAAAAAGGTAATCCTAAAACAATGCAGGTGCCATTTTGAAGAGTACCTAAGGCCTAGTAGTAGCGTTGAGATGGCGGTTTGTATGTATGTATGTATGTATGTATGTATGTGTACACGATCAGCATTGGTGAAATAGCGCGGTCAAATCAGCTCGAAATTAATGATTTTTTTTTGTATTTCATCTTTTATTGTATGAATACACATACAATAAAGAGGTCCTAGTCGCAAATAATTTTTACGTAAATGTTGTAATCTCAATCAATATTATTTTATTGGAATTAAATTAACGATTTTATGTCCCTATGAAAAGTACATATTTTCATTTATAATGCCTCGTTTTGATCACTTCCCGTGGATGAATTTTGATGATTTTAATTTTGCCAGATAACTTCTACTTTATTATTGGTCAATATCAGATGAACTTCGAATGTGTAGTACACCGTTACGAGTTTCATTATTTTGCAACTACCTGAAAAATGTCGGCCTACGTTGAATCGGTGCAGTCACGGGCGTCGCTTTAATATGATACCTAATGTGTATCCATTCTTAAACCAATACCGTTATTACGATACAAAGTATGCTTTTATAATACTAAAATATTCTATATTGTAAAATGTTATAATACTAAAAAGAAAAATCGCCGTTTCCACGACTTATTTCAGTGAAATAATGAAATAATATTTTAATCGAAGTTGGTTTGTCGGTGAGTGGTCCTAGTAAAGCGGCTAGAAACCCCCGAAGAGTTTTTTCCAACTCCCAGTTACAGAAAGAGCTTACTTATGACTATATAATCTTGACCAACTCTTCTTAACCTTACAGTAATCATCTAGTTTCTCCATAAAAATGCTTTTGACGTGAGTTTTTAATTCACAGGATGTCATTTCCGTCAATACAAATGGAATGTTATTACCATGAAAGAATCACCAATTTTGTTAAGTCTTAAACATTGTACATGTAGTTTAGCCTTATTCCTAGTATGAACGTCGTGTGAAACAATTAATAAAACGATTAGATGTAAAGAAATTTTAATCGAACATATTATTAGGCAGTCACGTTTTACTATGAAATAAAAATATAAAATATATTATTTTCAAAGATGTTTCAATATCGAAGTCAGATCAGGAAGCACAGATGTTAGAAATACAAAGTATCATTACATATTTTAATAGGACAAGATATACCAAGATCGATATTGATTCGAAAAAAAGAAAGAAAGAAAGAAAGAAAGAAAGAAAAGACATGTATTTCGCCATAAAATACAAAATACTACAACAATGCGGTATTAATACAAAAAAAGAATGTATCCACAAAAATAAATTACAATGTTGCAGTACCCAATAAATGACGGCGAAAAGGGGTCGCACTCAGCGGAGTCGCTGTTTTTCAGTACGCCCGACGGTGACGGGCAGAGCACCACCAGCCGTGTGCTCTGTTTATAACAATGTAAAATAAAGAATTTAATGGATGGTAGCAACATCATACAAATAAAAAAATTGAAAGTTTATAACTAAAGGAAGTTAGTGTACAAATACAAAATTGACCTTAAACTATGTTAAATATTATTTTCACATATACTTGTATTGCACGGTCCGTGCCAGCGATTACAAATAACAGGTGCGTAAGTGTGAGAACCAAACCAAGCTACACAAATGTCAGTTGACCAGACATAGAAGGTAAGTGCATAATTATGGTAAGTATAATAATAATAAGCGATTGAGAGTTCAGAAAGATGCTACAATTCATGCCTATGGTGCTTGTGCTCATGTGTTACGTGTGGGTCTATGCACGATTTCTGTATACATATCTCTCTCTCTCTCTATCTCTCTGTGTTTGTGCGAGTGTGTGTGTGGTGTAAGCGTGTAGTGTGTTATAACATACATTGAATAATAAACTACAGTGATTTCTGTGTATTTAAAAGATATACCTTATAATTTGATTTCAAAGAATTTATCGTTCTCAGGCTACGGATGGGCGGTGGCAGGTTGTTCCAGCACTTACTAGCACTATATTTAAAACTGCCACGAAATGCAGCAGTACGAAATGAAGGATAGTTAAGACGATAGCTGGCAGCTCTCGTTTGATGTTTAGTATTGGTATTTTCATACCATGTTAGCTTTTTATTATATAGATATGGAGGTGATAGCAGATATAAACACTTGAAAGAGACGTAAGATTAACATATTAAAGTGGGCATTTCGATGAACATTTTAATTTTTTTTGTACTTAACTACACAAATATTATTAAATTAGTATTCATTTACTTTGCAACAATCCGCAGGCACAATGTATGATGATATATACTTCTATAGTTTCTATGCATGTATAGAACCTCCGTCCTTCCCACAAAGGAAAACATGCATTAATGATAAATAAAAGTATATATCAACAAAAAACCGTCACCAACACGTGTTTCGCTCCGAAACAGAGCATCCTTGGGATGAAACCCTGCAATTGGTGATAGTTGCAAAGTAAATTAACACTAATTAAATAACAATGAATATCCGTAAAGTAACGCCTGATACTATCAACTATACACAAATATTAAATAAAGACAACTGGGCTTTAGTTATATGTATGTATATCATACGGCACTCATACAGTCTTCAAAGATACATAGATCGCTGACGTCAAGAGCGAAAATGGTTACATGTAACGTTGTAAAATTTACTTTACAATTTGTAACGTTTAGGTTATTTCAAATTATTATTCATTCATTAATATAATATAATACAACTTTAGGGTTTTAGTTAACACCTCCATTTCATACATGTAATTCGTAATGATATTCTTTCATTCACTCACTTCCATATGCCACAGTCTGCTTTTCAAATAAATATATTTTGAACTTGATAAATAAATACATTGCTTTTGTTAAATTATGCTACAACCAACTTAATGTTTTGATAAATAACACACAACGGACTGTCGAAACTATTGTTACTAAATATAATTTGATTATATTGGCCTGCCTTCTTAATAGTATATTATTATTAATAACGTACAATGCAATGTCACTAACCCAAGAAAGTTACTACTCAGTCCTGCGTGATTTGATACATTAGTTATGTTACAAATCAAACTAACAAGCTGATTCCGCACTGAGAACATAATAATAGTGTCTATTATGGATAATGTAATTATAAATTGTTTATTAATTTGATATAATTTCAAACAATTATTACGTTTTTCCAATATATACCGTTTAAAATAGTAATAAATATTATAATAATCTCACCGCGGAATCAAATTTTTCTTCCTTAGTCCACTTAGTCTTCATCGTGTGCAATGTATGTAAATTATTAGAAAAATATTTTTTTATGTGCTTTTGTAATCATTAATTACTATTATCAATATAAATGGCACGATATAAGCAGCGCTGTAGAAAAAAGAAAATTGAACGTAACTTAATATGTAATTATTTCGATTTAACGCTATAAGTAATCTTTTTCATTCTTCTTCTGAGAAAGCGCCTCCGCTTCCTCAATGCTATCAGGTAACTCTGTGTTGATTGTTTCCGGCAGCGTAAATACTAAAAGACTGGCCACTAACGCCATCCCCCCGAAGAATATAGCTGGCAGGTTGTCGTAGTACAACGCCTGGGAAATAAAAAATCATAGAGAATGAAGATATGAGTTTAGAAAATAGGAGTGAAAATTAAATAAAAAGTTACCAAAACTAAAGAAATAAGTGCTAAGTGCCAATAACAGGCACCTTGTAGCGATCCAACCTAGCAGATAGCCATGACCAGGTCATACAGACTGTTTTACTTCAGTATGAAGCCTAGTTAAGGGTACAGGGTCTATTGGAGATTAATTTATTATTTATGTTTTGGAGCATCGTCCAAACATATAAATTAACTGGTCGGGAAAGTTTAAATCTGCAATAAATTTTAAGCTGCGCTCGGTGTGAAGCTTAATTCATCTTAAAGCAAATGCAAGGAAATGGAGAGAACTAGATAATTCATCATGATTTTTACAATATAATTATTATGAGTATGATAGACCCCATAACCCAGTTGGTGACCCTGCCTGCCGAGCGACGGGTCCCGGGTTCGATTCCCGACAGGGGCAGACATTTTTGTGACAGAGAAAAGTTTGTTCTCGGGTCATGGGTGTTTGTAATGTCATATTTGTGTATGTCCATGCCGCCCGCAACTCAGGGAATACTAGTGCGGGGGTGTGAGTGTGTAAACGTTTGTTATTTTTTTAAATTGTATTTGCATGTAACAGCAAAATAATAAAAACTATAAATAAGACTTTTATATCAACTGATTATATTTTCCCTCCGAAGTAATTTAAGCTATAATTATAACAGTAAATAAAGTCACATATATTTTCTCATTATTAACTCTATGAATAACAACATGATTCGCAACAGTTTAACGCTTGAAATGAGGTCTGAAAAGGTTGTCGCCAATATTTGAACTTCGTAACAAATTATATTTCATCCCTTTTATCGCTGTCCTCTGTCAAACGTTGCCAACTTTCTATCATTCGACTTACACATTAATCCAATTGTAGACAGAACAAAATCTAACAAACATTTAACATGAGAATATTTAATTGAAAATCAATTTTATTGAGATTTGAATAAATAGTAATAATCTTTTTTTTTCGATAAAGATGCACACAAAGATATGATTTACTAATGGCAGTGTTGATAACAGGTTCCATCCCATGGAAGTGAACCTAGAGCGTCCAATTAAATTCCTACGATTTTTTTACATTGTAAGCTTCTTCTGCCTGGCATCTATCCCGATCCCTGTAGTTCAAACGGGGAGCGGGATAGTTGACAACTGAATTCAGCAATTCTTTCTTGACTGGCACTTACTCTTCTGCTATTTGTTTACTTAAGGCAGCAGTAACAATTTACATTAGGTAACCCGTGAGCTGTTTTGCCGGCCATGAAACCTTGACCATGAAACCACACTCACGAACTCCGCACTAAGATTCCCTGTATTGCGAGTGACATAGACGTACACAAATATGACATCACAAACACCGACAACTCGAGAACAAACATCTATTTGTCACATAAATGTCTGCCCCGGTCGCATATCGAACCCGGGACCCCTCGCTTGGCTGGCAGAGTCACTATCAACTGGGCAACGACGTCGTACATTAACAAGAATAAGTATCGTATGTTTCTTCTTCTAACGTAATCTTCATTTAATAGTTCAATTTATGTGTCGCGTAGTAAACGATGTGAACAATCGTTCCACTTGGCCGTAAGATAAATGTGCGGAAAAGAACATTTATCTACGGGAGAAATTGAGTTACCAGTTTGTTGAAACAATTGCCTTAATCATACCTATGCCAGAAAAATACACGTGACATCAAGTGGCCCATAGACATACGCAACTGCAAGAAAGCCACAGTGATAATATTAAAAACGGCTCCGGGACCACGCATCGATCACTGGATTTTTCTTCCGATGACTTCTTTCCTATTTCACTGCGTTAGTAGGCGTTGCGATTGGTCTCAATATTTTCACAATTCAAAATCGTTCAGGTATTTTAAAAACGTTCATGTTATTTTTTGCTTCTACAACGGCACCAGTCCGACGGAGTCTTTTATTATTGAGTAGAAGAAATGATGAAAGAAAAGCATCAGCACATGATATAAGCTAACGTGTAATACTCGTAGCCACGTAACCTTTCTAATCTGCGCGGAACTTCTTTCTTGACATTGACGTTTACGACAATAATATAACCTTTACTTACAAGCCGTGCTTTTATACGTTGCTTCAAAATTTCAATAGGACTGTTGTAAGAATTAATACCGAGGTCCACGATGATCGCTGAACCTTTTATGGGCAATATGAAGTCTTTACTAAATTATGCCTATTTTGAATATATGTAAATTAAAGTAATGATTTCAACTACTCACCAGTAGCGGGGTCAAAGGCGCCGTCGTGGAGCCCACACGGCCTAATGAGGAACATACGGCCAGTAGAGACTGGCGAACACTGGTAGGGAACACCTCTGACACATAGATGTAGACCGTACTATACGCCACTGTGATTGAGAACTTGCCCGACAGGTACAGGAATAGCGCCCACCATTTCTGATCTATATAAAGATTACATATCAGTCTTTTAACATATATTAAACCTTTTATTATGATCATTATTTTCATCATGACATGACTGTTGCAGAAACCGATCATTTGATTCTGATTCCATATATAAGGCCAAGGAGTAAACTGTTCCATCGCAGTAATAGATGTATGCCGAAGGTTTTTATTTCAATACGAGGTATAAAATGCTTCAATAACGAGGAATAAGAGTTATGCAGTAAATGCACTATAAATGTGATACTCCGCTTTCGTTCAAAAGCCGATTTATAGCGGGTTCATTGAAAACCTGCGCCGTGATTAACACCACGGCATTACGCTGAGTGAGTTCTCATTCTTCATGTAGATAGAAATTTAGGGGTGACTTGTTTATATTTCTTTTTTCAATATCAATTCGAACCCAAAATCCTTTAATCATGTCATTATTTCGTAAATATACTTGTGCACGCCATATTTGCTTCTACTACCGTTTCAAATAGGTGCTTTAGTTTTGAGGAGAAGAAATACATGAAAATTACAAAATAAGTTTTAACCTGCGCGGAATCGGTTGTGGCTCTATTATTTCCAGACATTATTGTCCTTTATATTCATATTTAGTAAGCCATAATATCTTTAAAAGCTGTGATTTAACACGTTGCTTGGAAGTTCGATAGGTAAATTGCATATGAATTTTGAAACCTTATTGTAAAAACTGACACCGAGCCCAATAAAAGAACGCTCACAATATTATGTTTGGAAATAGGTACGTGTATATAGCGTAGGAAATAATGTTATCTATGTTACCGTTGCAAGTGACCAAGCGACAAGGAGCTTTTAACTAGCGGTTCCCAAAGGTTGTTTTCTGGCAATAAATCAACTCCAGGATTGCAGTATCAGACTGAACTTCAAACCGCAGCGACTTCATTCATTTATTCATGCAATATTTCTTAAACAACGATCCCCCGCTAGACGTGTTAGGTATTTTTGCGCAAAATGCGCAGTATGCTCGCACCGATCGATCAACATTTTTGAAACTTTATATATATACCAAATTTGAAATTGACAAAAATAATATCAGTGCTTTGTTTGCAGAAATCAATTGTTGCTTAATTAAGTTATCCTAATTTCGCGATCCAACATCCAACAATTCGCGAACGTAATATATGACGATGTGTACGTCATACGTTTCCATTCGCACCCTCCCACAAACACGTGTTTCATGGAGAAACAGAAAATCGCAAGGGTACGTTGTCCCTGATGGTGAACCGCAATGTTGTTAGTGGATCTCGATACATGTTGCGGTTTACAGTATGTTTAATTGTATAAATAAAGATTTTAATAAACTGAGAACATTAGGATTCTGGTCCTTCAAGCCGCGTATTGTAAATAACCCCTCTAACAAATTGTAGGAATAATATTTTTTACAAAAACTATTGCCTCGGTTCTTTTCGATCGTGAGTAAATCCGAGACTAGTGGGATAATTATAATGATGATGTTGTATTTATAAGGTATCTCTATTGCAGAACTATAACTACAAGTCAAAAGGAATTATAAAGTCTGATTGTAAACACAGTACAGGATGGAATACTTGCATAATTTAAAGGCGGACCAATGAAACTGAAGCTGCTTAACTGGAATATTCCATTAATTCCGGCTGTAAAGCAAACAGTGATCACCAAATTAACAGGCCTTGCTATACGAGTATTACCAGGAACCAGCATTTATCGTATCTGCATTAGTTGATTATTGATTTTCAAATGTCATAATGCCCAGGGCACAACAACAAATATCTTGAAACAACTAGATATCTTATTGGATTGAACTTTTCTAAGGAATATGTAGGTTTGAATTCTGTATTCGCCAATGGTTATTATTTTTCAAAGTTATGCGTAAACTTGAATTTAATTACTTGCCTCGAAGAAGGAACATATAATGAGGGATCCTAATTCAGTAAGGATGCTTATAAACTTTATCAAAAGTGTGTGAAGTTTGTCAAATCCCATGTGATCAACTCAACACGGTTTATTATGATTTAGTCCTGTGATTTTAATCTTGCACCCAGCAGTAAGGGATAGATAAGTTATACATATGTATATACACATACCGTCGTAAGTATCTCAATGTGTGTTATTTCAAACGATAATCCAAACACTTTAGCTATAATTAGAAATATAGTATGAGGATATAGAATCGGAAATAATAATTGGGGATAATCAATGATAATAATTATAACAACCACATATGTACATCATAACTTAACTATTTTAGTGGAAAATTATTTTTTTATTTTTTTGACATCCTATGTAAAGTTATTTTCTGTATTCAAACAATCTTAAATAAACAGGAGCTCGCGACACTCGTCCGAACTTAAATTTACGGTAAACAGTTTTGGGGATTATTAAAGTCGCCTTTTGTCGTGTCTAATCGCGTCTAGGGCTCGGGATCTAGCGGAGTGTAAGATGTTTGTCCTTGTAAACTAAATTTGGGGTACCTATATTTATTATATATTTAGTAAATAGTTTTGTTATGGGGTCACTGCGCTAAGCCATTTTAAGTGAGCTGTTGGGGTAACGTAAAATATGAGGTTGCGATTCAAAATGTTGTTTGTTAATATTTTGTCACAGCATTAATAGATTAAGGTTTATTTTAATAACAGATCTGCTTTTTATGTTTTTGTCAGGTTTTTTTCATGTAAGGTTCCAGTTTAAAACCAGTTTATTGTAAAACATCGTTTTAGTAATTCTAAAGAATATTAGAAGTTGCAATTTGACTCAGATAAGCGTGTTACGGTATTTTAGAGTCAATCAGGTTTGATTTATTACAATGACATAAAAAAATTAACTTACCCTTTGGCAAAAACGATAGGCTAATACACAGGCAGGCACTTAACACGTAGGTATTAACAAGGACCTTTTTCCTTCCAAATCTGTCAAGCAATAGCAAACAAACGAAATTCGCCGGAATTTCCACGAAAGCCACCAGCATGAAGTTCACATACATATTGCCCGCTAACGATACCGAATTTATCGATAGCCCATAATATACAAACGTACATGTTATCCACAAAAACGAACACACGAGCACTCTTTTTCTTATAATACTAGATTTTAGCACTTTTATAAAATTCGATTTCGATGGCTCTTTGATCAGTTTTGCTTCAGCTAGAGTGGTTCCATTTTCTTTTTTGTTACTATCTTCCACTGCTGACTTTTCAAGTTCATATAACGAGGCGAGTACATCTTCTGATAATCTTTTTTTGTTCATTTTTGCAGCTTTTTTCAATATTACTGTGGCTTCTTCGTAGCGTCCTTTACTTATTAGCCACCGGACACTCTCGTTTAGTATCCAATAATATGAGATCACGAACAATGCTGGCGTATAGATTATCTGTAATAGGCTTCTCCAGCTTTGAAGCCACCAAGACAAACCTGAGAGTGACATGAGCCCCAAGACATATAATGCATTTATGAGTGTGTTTCCAAATACTCTTCCTTTGGGACCAACTAGTTCCATTGCTGAAAGAAAGTGACAATGTGAAAATTTTTCTTTATTTGATGATTGATGCAAGAATTATTGACAAATGGTGACCGCAACATTTAATACTGAACTCAACTCAACTTTAGACAGTAAAATAGTTAGTGCCATGTGCATTGGTAGTCCTTAGAAGTGAAACGAAGTAACTTCAGCGTCTTTGAAATCAAGACTCAAATTCTGTTGATACGAAATATTTTATGACAGATTTCATTCAGCTACGTTAGAAATAAAGTGTGTTTAGATAAAAAAAGGTAGTTTCCTAGTTTACTTACCAATGACAAAAGCAGTGCTATACATGCCAGCACCTGTTGCTGCTTCAAGAAATTCAAGTGTAATCAACATAGTGTAACTGTAAGAAAATGATCTCAGCACTCCAAATATACCATTCATGAGCGCTGAGATGGACAAAGCCAACTTCCTTCCATACTTGTCAGAGACGATGCCGGTCAGAGGGAGAGACACGAAGAGACCAGCGTTGTGGATGGTGCCAATCAATGTCCTCTTCCAGTTTTGGCAGCCGAGGTTGAACTATAATAACAAGTAATCGTCTAAATTTTCAGTTCAGTTTATTTAATGAAAAAAAGAAATTGAACATGACTTTTGTGTTTGCTTCTTTGTCAGTCCGTCTGTTATTAACAATGTCTTTATTTAAAGAACCAAGATGACTCATATTAAAATGTCTTGTAAACTGAAGAACCAGCTAGTAAATAGTATAACAATCATAGTTATTATTTCATTCCGTTTGTTTCTTTAGTTTTACTTATCTACTCGTACAACTCATATTGTCCCATTACTGGGCTTGGGTCCCTTCTTACAATGAGAGGGGATAAGAACATAATTCGTCACTCTGCACAATGGCGAAATCGAGCAGTTATTATGTAATAAATCTATAACTTCCATGTATATTAAGATTTTTATGTGATTTTGTTCCCCTAAGAACCATGATTATAAATGTTTTCAAATGATATATAGTTTTTAGTTAAGAAAATATTTTTAATACTTATGAAAATAATTGAACGTAAAATACAGTAGAAATTATTTTAAACTTATAATATTATTAAAAGAATAGTATGTGGAAAAAAAAATTAAGCATTATAAAGTGCCAGCGAGCTGGTCAAGAGTGGATTGGCAGACTTCACATATTTTTGAGAATATTATGAAGAACCCTCAGGTATGTATTTCCTCATGATGTTTTCGTTCATCAAAGCAAGTGATAATTTTCAGTATGCATATATTTAAAAATTAGGGGTGCGATTAGGATTTGATAGTGAATATCCTGTGCGGAAGACCTACGTTTAAACCACTGGACTAAAACAAAAACTAAGATCACTTCGTATACATCTCACGTAGCTACATCACGTCATTACTGTTCAGGTATATTCACCGTAGCATCTGATAGTTAATTTGAACCGTGTCTGGAAATCCTTAATGGGAGATTGACATCCTAAAACCTATGCTATCACTGTTTATATTTTCTATGAAAAAAACATTTCAATTATATTAGAAACTAGCGGCCCGCCCCGGATTTGCACGGGTGTACTTTTATTTTTAACATTTTGAGATATATTAATAATTTTATTAGATATATTATTAATTTTATATTCAATGTTGTATACGTCCGCTGCGCGTAAGGAGCCGACCGTGCGAGTACCTATTTCATAGATGTGCTTGCCCCGCACTTCATACCCCCTCCCTCGTCGCCTTGTCGGCCGGCCTACGCTACGGCTGCTTTGCGTGGGGTCACACTGGTCATTACGCGGGGGCGGCGGCAGTGTTTATTTTCCTTAATTCGTAAAATCTTCTGAACGGAATGTCCGATTTGAGTAATTCAAAAAGTAATTTATAGGTATTTAAACATTTTTGAATATGTAATGATGTATTTGGATAAAGATTAATACGTAGGCATGGTTATCATGGTCTGATTGTGGTCAGCTTTTAAAATATAAAAAGTGGATATAGTGACATAACTACAATAGTTGGACATATAGTATTGCGAAGTTATTTGTAGATATTGATATGTTCTCTAATATTATTGAACATTTTTTTGTTTATCATCAATAGTTTCTGCAGCGTATGCGATGAAAGAAATTTTTAAGCAAATTTTTTCACACCTTGGTTCACGTTACTGAAGTTTTAGCAAGGATCTCTTATTTTTTATAGTAATAAATATAGCTTTTATTACTCAGGGATAATATAACATTCCAATGGTGACAGAATTTTTAAAATCGGTTTAGAAGTTTTTGAGTTTATTCGTTACAAACATACAAAAATACAAAGGTTTCCTCTTTATAATATTAGTATTGATATAGACTAGTAATCCACAGTCGCCTTGGTTTCGAAAGCCTACGCCTTAAGTTTATAAATAGCATCCATACCAGACACTATTGTTATTCATTTTTATCAGGGCATTAAATTCAAACATTTCTTTTTTGGCCCATTATATTGTTTAAGGGATCGGTTTAGGTACTTGTATGAATTAGAGGTAGACAGAGAAACATCCAAAAACATATAAATGTTTTTGCCTGTATATCGATAACATAGCTAATCTATATGCTCCACAAAATGTTGTAAAGTTTGTAAAGGTAATGTACCTTTAAGTCAAACAGAATATTGAAAATCAAGCACCAAGATATCGCAATGCTACAGTAAATAAGATCGGCCTAGGTTGATATTTGATCTGCTAACATTCGGATCAATGTACAATTGAATGAATGTAATAATTTTAATTCAACAGAGCCGTGTTTCGCGTGAAAACTATTATATGTCAGTATTGAATACAAAAAAGATATTTAATTTACTATTAAAAAAAACAATTTACTAAAAAGTTGCTATATAACGTTATAAATAATGATCGTCCGAAATGACTATTAAGAGGTTTCTGCTTGACGCCCTTTCACCCTCTATTTATTTATTCGACACCGTTACAGTTTCATTATGAGTATAGACAGTTGAATAACCAAGCTTTTACGACCAGCAACCGAGGATTACTTTAGATATATACACTAATCGACAATTTGCTTTATGTCACAGTTAACTGTTTCTATTTGTTTAAACTTGAACTACATGCGGGTCCTAAACAAACTGTGAACCGCGCAACTGCTGTTTGAACATTGGTTATTATCCATAGTTCGAAGCGGTGATTTAAACTGCAAAGTTATAATTTGATATACATACGCATAATCTGCACATATATAATCTTTATATATAACAAAATGGACATGACATTGACATCTTCGTACCATGCATGTGACTTTAGGTAGTGTTTCATTATTATTTTTTTGATAATGTGTGTCAGTATAAGAAGAACTTGCACCGGTTTCATCTGATTTCATATTGCATTCGAAAACAAAATTTTCATGTACGTTGAAAAACACAAAACCTTGTCTTTCTTTGTTTGATACTAAAACTTTTGATTAACCAACAATTAGCAGGCACAAGTATTTGGAAATAAATATACATATATTCGGTAACATAAGCAGCCGCGTTAAAGCGGCTTCCAGTAATTCTTAATGAATTTTTAAATAGAAAATATAAAAATTCAATTGAGAAATAATAAAGATAAATTTTTACATATTCCTCATTGACGAACATGTGCTTACATGCGTGATGAATACGTGGCGATATGTTATCATTTATTAGTGCCATATCATACTTTGAACTCTGTATCCGTTACATTAGCGTGACTTTAATTCGGTGTAAATCTTCATGTTTAAGCAGTGTTAACATTTACAGAGGTTAATAATTGTGTTGATGTAATTCTTTTTTTTTTATAGTAAACTGTATTAGACATAACTATCTAAAGTTATTTACTTACAATAACTATGTAAATGTTATGTTATTGTTAAAACTTAAACATCCTGAAGTACCCTTTATGCAGGGTCGTTTTGAGGAACTGAAAAATAAATTTTATGCTAAATCTATATTCATTAGGTTTCATGTATATGTATACATTAGTCAATAATTGTACCGAATGAGATGATCGTACAAACTTTAATATTCCTTGGAATCATTTTTGAAGAATTTAATTTTTTTTCCAATACCAATATTGATGTTTTCGGTACATTTATATAGTATCAAATATAAAAATATAGTCATACTCAACATATTAAATTTCATACAAACTTATCGCTTTAACAGTAGAATGTGCAATAATTTGTTTTAGAACCTAATGGAAATTTTTTCAATATATGTCTCTATGGTTTCAGATATTAATGAATACTTAATTCGTTTATTTTCTCCTTTCATATATACGGAGAAGGTAATAAAAATTTTAACACGATATTTATTCAGTTGCATACAACCAAATAAATTAAATTCTGCACTTCTGTTAAAAACAGATAATATAATTATTTCATGATGACGGCGGTATGTTTAATAAAGTTATCAGTTCGTAAAAACGGAACAGATAAGTGGTTTAGCCGACGGATCACGTATTTCGTTATAGTACTTTTTACTTATAATTCCACAAGCGATTTTTTAGCGTTGTTTAAAGTTATAGGTTAGTTTAATATAAGTTTTGTTTGCCCAAAATTTAGTGACCTCAGGCAAACCTAACAAAATTTCAACCACTTTTTATATTGTTATTTATTTTAGCTCTTCTAAGTATTATTTTCTTCTTGGTAGCTGTACCTCTAAATTCAATTTCTTAGAAATTAGTTTTGATAAGTTCTTTAAAATCAGTTAAATTTTTTGGAGGCATATAACATATAATACTTACGTCTTTAACAACAGAATCTTCATCACTATACACGATTTCTTTACAATCCAAAATCTTTGACGTGTCAAAGAAATCAAGCCCGCAGCTTCTGGTATTGTTAGCACTGAATTCGTACCTTTTGCATTTCATATGGTTTCCCTTTTCTTTGGGAATTGCATGGTCCAGCCACAGGCTTTTATTTAGGTGTTCACATGCTGAGATATTACAACTGAAATTATTAAGAAAAATTAGGATCTTTGGAGATCAAAAATACGATCTCCAATTTATAGCAATAAAAGTGAATCTAGGAGCGCAACGGTAGTAATAAATCCTCATTTGTGAATGTTACATGTTATTCTAATAATATAATGAAAATTATTCATCTTGATTAATAACAAATGAAATGCAGAAACAACTTTACTATGATGTCTAAGGCTTGTATCATAGAACCAGCACGATAGGAAAAACAAATATAAACCACAGCATACTAATAATAACATAGTCGGACTCTATGAATTTATTCTTTACGTTATTTAGTGATAGTACAGATATTTTTTCCAGAAAAGCAGTTATAAATTGGCTTAAGCGTTAGTAAGAAATAATATTCAAATAGTAAGTAATATATTTGTTTTGGTAAATGTGCTAACTCAGTTAAACCAATGTGAATATGTGTTATCTAACTTGGAAACTCAGTCCGACTTAAAATCATCATCAAGATACCATTCAGATTTATTAAGATATCCTTAATTATCAATCTTTATTATAAGTTAATGCTTGCTTATAAGCCCACCTGATGATACTTATTAGTGGCAATGTAATTTGGGACAGTGAAGCGCGCTAACTTAAGAGTAAACAGCAGAATTGTTGAATAATAAACATTCATAAATTGTAGAGTAATACATTATCCAGTAGCTATTTGGTAGCTAATAATAAGAATCTGTAAAAACATTTGTAAAGGTACCAAACGAGTCCTAAATTCTGAACTAGAAATAATCCGGACATTAGTTTGACAACTTGATGAAACAGACATAGTCCAATCATCCCGACATCAAGATAGCTAATCACATTCTTCATAATCATATCTTCATTCTCATATTCTTCATAATCGACGCACCAAATATTTCTATATATCATATTATCATTCTATACATCGAAGACACTAAATTTTTGCTTGAAATTCGAGTAGTGCTCATAATCTTATTATACGGACGTTCACACACAGCAACAGCCTATTCACTTCTCTTCAGTGTGACCCTGTGTGAGCGCACTGGGAGCTATTACGATTTATCGGTGTCATGGTGATGTGATTGCAGTCAACAGTGAGATTTACGAGCCGGGCACGAGGACTCCCCGGCCCGTCGTTTGTCATTTGCGATTAACTTGCGCCCATGTACCGAGTAATGGTGACGGCTGGAACAGCGCCGGTAGTGGCGCTTTGAAGACGTTAACGAGATTGTATTGATCGTTGAGTGGTGTGCATTCTTGTGCATAATAATCGTATTTACACCCTTGACATTATCTTGATCTGTATAATTGTTAGAATGTACTAATTTATATAGTACGTTTTGTTTGTCAACAAACTTCATTTTTCTGCGTGACCGTCGCGATTTAGTTGCTGAATAGGTTCGCGCGAAGATTGCAAGTAACAACATTAAAATAGATGCTCTGTGTGTTGCTTGTAGGACTATAAAGTCATAGTTGCAATAGTTAGTTACAATCTTAAGTGAAACGGACTGTACTCGGTTAAGGATATCAGTTATTTGTAATAAGTTTTCGCATATAAAAATAATTATTAGAATTTCACACGTGATCATCCAATAGGTTACAAATTTCTCTGACGTTAAGATTTTGATTAGAACAACTGATCGTAAATCGTAGTTTAGGAAACATTTGAAAATAAATGTTGTAACCATATTAAACAAAACTTATTTACGTTATTTACATTCCACACTAACATTCCTTGATTAACAGTCGGATAATGCCATTGACCCTCATTTGATTCATTTATTTTTGCAATAAGTTGATCGAATGTTTGCTAAAATACAAATTACGATCGGAAACCTCGGATTACATCTTTAGTAAGACCAACTCCATACTACTGAGCACTTGCTGCTTACAAACATACATATATTGTTAGCTAATCGTGAATGATGGACGCCGACTATCGGAATGTATTGTCGTGCAAAAGCAGTAAATTTCACTGTCACATGCTATTGACTGCTGTTCCGAACGATAACGTCGGAGACTTCAAACTTTGACAGATTTTGAGTGGATCTGAAGTTCAATTTAGAATTCTGTAGGGAAAAGATACGGTTTTTTCAAATTGATTCGGATAGGTAGAAGAACTTTTTTGCGATTGGCTTGAGAGCGAATAGTTATTTTGACGATCGAAATGACCAGTCAATTACTCATTATAATACAATCCGCATTACTGAAGCCCAGAAGTATCCAGCACTGTATTTGATAGAATTTAATGTCTGATATCAGCTTCGGATAAGATTGTTTTTTTTTTGAAACTACACAGATGCAGTGTTTATATTGATGGCTGTATAAATATTTTGTAATAAAATTCATATTGTTATTAATATAACATAATGGGCGCGCGATCCAACTAACATTAACAGCTAGGTTCAACCATATTTTAAAATAACCTTTAGCAAAATGTGTCACATTTGCATGAGTACCCTTGACACTATTAGAATGCGTTTAAATAAACCAACAGTTTTATTTAGAATCGCTGAAGGCAAAAGAAACTGTTGCAAAAAATATATTGATGATATTGAAAGGTAATCTTCGACCTGTCGTCTCCGATCTGAATGATTGCTGCGTAAATCTGCGTGGCTATAAATCTGAATCCAATCCACGCAACACACCCAATATGGGTATTCATAGACATGTGTATGTGTGTAAGTAACATGCGTATTCAAATGTATTGAAACTAGTTAGGGCTGTCAAAACTAACACACTAACTACGTGAAGGCTTATTCACAAAGTAATCGAACTGGTAAGTCATAAGAAATAGTGAAATAACAAAGTTTTAAAATCACAACCGCTAACACAACCGCTTATTTTTTGTGAAGAAAGTTCTTGAAAGTTACTTTGTATAAGTTCTGGAAAGTGTTGCAGCTATAAATTTGAATATCCAAGTAAAACTATAGTAATCCGAATGTTTCACACTAGTCCAGTAGGAGGGTTTCATTGTCGAGTTGGATTACAACAAGAACTTTTAACAATAGACGCACAATAGAACTTTCTGAGTGAATGGTTTCACAGAGTTGGTGTTGATGGTTGTTTTGTTATTATGGAATGCCGGAGTTCCTCAGGGGTCGGTTTCTCTGCCACTCGATTCCTCCTGCATATCAGTGATCTGGTCTAGTCCGGTATCTATGACAGATGACAGCGCAGTGATGGAGAGATATTTGTTTAGTGCCCGGGCTAGTAGGGAAGAAACAAAGTCTGAAAGATGGTTGGGACATCTTGGGAATCTCACACTTCGGACTGTGTCTGAATGTGACGACGTTATTCGTGTGAGATTCAACGTTACAAAAACCAAAACGTGTCTGTTCATCGCCAAAAGAAGCTCGTTCACCTTGGCTCCCGATTTTCAAAATGTATCCTTAGAGTGCACTTCAATTGTTGAAAGTTGAAGTTTTTTCTAAACTCAACTTTCGTTAGTTCTTAAATTAGTATTAATTTACTTTGCAACTATCCGCAACAATTCGGATTGTTGCAAATCAAATTAATACTAATTTAATAACAATGAATTTCCGCAAAGTAACGCCTGATACTATCAACTATTTCGTAAGTTCATCGAGTTTAAGCCTAAAGCAGCAGCTGCAATGAAACATGAGATAGGTGACCCTGATCTGATCTAAACTAATCTGCAAAGCCTTGAGCACAGACGCAGGGTTGCCAGTCTCTTGGTCTTCTATGGTGTTAATTTTAGAGAGGGTCATCTTAGACTCATCATAGATCATCCTAACATCTTAACCGTTCATCACCACTTACCATCGGATGGAATTGTTGTCAAGCATTAACTTATTTTACGTAAAAAACACATATTTGTTGTCGCGTAGCAATACAAGAATCCTAGTCCGAAAGTGTGAATATGTGGGCATCTACGTACAATTTATTTAAAAAGTTTTACTTTCTGCCTGTCACCATATTTTGTCCCTACGTTTGAATAATTAAAATATTCTGTTACGTATAGATTATCTAGATGTTGTTAATTATATGAACGCTATCTATCGGAACTTTGCATAGCTATAAAATTCAATTAAACACTTTAGAATAATTTCTTGGTTGATACTAGAAGATAGCTTTCCGGATCGGTAACGAACCTTCCCACGTTCTAAAATGGATTTATTGGTTTGAACTTGCCTGGTATTCCGTTTGTAATTTCCTAGAATTGGCCGATGAACATACTATTTGGTAACCGTCTATTCGTTTGCCAGCTATCATCTTAAAAAACTTCTGGGTATGCATGCTCGGGACTTTATACTTCGTACAAAAAATCGAAAAATCTGATAGCCCTGTTATTAAAGCACCTATCGGACGACCCAATCGTAATTTGATGCACGTTTCGGACAAAGCCCACAAGGATTACAGCGGTGGATGAAATTTTGAACCGAGTAATATTTTTACATATTCCAATTGGAATAGCCATACGTATTCCATTTTTGCCTCCCATTTGCAAACTCCCATTTGCGTAAAGATTGCTGTCGCTACGAAGCATACTAGACGTTAAAGGATAATCACGTTATAATTTGTGACCAGCTTTACATACATTTATTTGTTGATAATTGCTAAAAACATAAATAATTAACGCGAGGGGAGTATGAATGGAGAAGTCATTTCTCAATTTAATAGTTCATATATTGTTTGGGTTTTAAATCTAGTTCCGAGAATTTATCTGTTTAAGCAGTATCGACGCCTGTAATCTTATCTGCTTACAAAATTTGCTGGGATTAGTTTATGGGTTCCGTTAAGCGGTGGTGCCGTATTTTAGGTCTAGAAACAAAGAACAAACAAATCACACTCATCGGGTGTTGACGGAATATTTTATAGTTATGATAAAAAAAACAATAAAGAAGGTGATTGTGTTGGACTCTGGGAATGGATTTCGATGTGGCTTTCGGTCCTAGACAGGCAAGAAGTTGAGGAAAGATGATTGTGTCAGAGCGTAACAAGATTTTATTGTCATGTTAAACTGTAAAAATAGTCAAAGTATTAAATAACTGTAGGAGTATACTGATATTATCATTCAAGACACTCTTAACCTAAGATAATAACCTAAGATAACTTATTATTTGCGCAATCACATGTTTTTCCTATACATTAATTTTTATCAAGAACGGTCAAGACTATAAACGTCTTGAAACAGAGACAGACAAAAATTTAAAAAAGGTAGAATTTGGATCAATTAAAAAATATAACTATAAAATTAAATGTACGGACAGAGCCTAGAGAATAAAATAGTAGGACAGATATTGTATACAGTAGTACAGACATAGACATATCTATGATATAAAATACCGAAGGCGCAGGAGTAATGGAAGATTTTGTGGCTTCTTTATGGCTCATCTTAGTCACCTTAGTGTCAAGTATACATTTAAAAATATTTTTAACTCTATTCCTGTTTCTGTAACATGATATCTCTCGTATAACCTTTAACTGTCAACGTTATCAATTGCCAATAAACAAATCGGCACGATATAATTTGAATTTGAGAAATTTTGATTTTAATTTGCTAGATTCGGTCCACAAACATAATGGTTTAAATCTAAGCTATCATTGTTGATCATGCAATGCAGGCTAATAATAATGAAGGAATAATTATAAATGCTGACACCGTCTAAGATACTATTATTTGCAAGTAGCTCAACGTCATTTCCAAGCTCGTCTGGTCAATCAATCATGCCGACATCATCAACCCAAAATTAATTACAGTTAACTCTTGATACTCAGTTCCTTGTTTAATTGTTTCTCATTTGAACATTAGTAGCACACGCGTAGCTTGGTACTGATTTAAATTAACAGTTGAAATTGTTATATACAAACGAGATTTTAACATAATTAAACTCATCAAAAACATCAAATTGCTAATTATTTATAACAGCACAAATGCATTGTGATTTGTGACAATTAAGTCCAAGTATTTAAAATTTAAAAAAATTCCGCCACCACAATTAAAAGGAGTCCCCGAAAAGTCAAAGCCTAGATGGATTGAAACCATTGAAGCAATTAATAAATTTAATATGATAATGATATAAGACCTTTAGCAATGACCTTACATCTGAGCTCAGTTGTGTAGCGTACTATGAATAAAATTCTACTCGATATGTGTGTACTACGTGATCGAATCCATTAGCGAACAAGGTTAATCGCCGGTTAAAGTAGTAATATATGTATGATATATAGCTGAAAGGATAACTAACCGTTAAAGAAGGTATGTCGTATAGATACAAGAGAACATGATGCTCCTCTACTAGTTGTAAGGACATCTTGCAGATTGCTATACCAATCAGATGCAAAAGGCTCAGGATCCGTCAGAGATGTACAAGTTAGTGGAGTAACGGGTGCCTCAATTTCTTATTATAGTCAGCAGTGTTCACCAGAAGCAGGGGGGAGTTGGTTTGGACTCTAGGATGCAGACTTTTTATCCCAAATGGATGGATGTTTAGATAGCTCTCAGGTATCAGACGTAATGTGACTACGTATTAACACAAAATAATAGGAAAACCAATCTATGAGACGTACTGAGCAGGTAATCTGTACAATCTTGAGCACGTGACCCGTGTTCCATCAGGCGCCCGATGCGGCGATTTGCATCTATTTGCATACTACTACACATCTCGACAACATTTGATAGACAGAAGCACTAACATTGCTCGATACGTGACATTCTATAACAGGGAAGTTTGTTGTTTGTTATATAGCTACAAGCGGCGCGCCTCGGCGTCGCACGGGTGTCCTTTATCAGTAGTTTCCGCAGCGTATGCTATGAAATAAATTTTTAAGAATATTTTTACACCTTGGTTCACGTTACTGAAGTTTTAGCAAGGATCTCTTATTTTTTCTAGTCATAAATATAGCCTATATTACTCAGGGATAATGTAGCATTCTTATGGTGAAAGAGTTTTTAAAAAATTTATGTGACAGATTAATGTTTGTTCTCGGGTCATGGGTGTTTGTAATGTCATATTTGTTTATGTCCATGCCGCCCGCAACACAGGGTTTCTTAGTGCCGGGGGTGCGAGTGTGTAAATGTTTATTTATTTATTTAATTATTTACATATTACAATATAATTAAGAAAATAAGAAAAGGGCACGTACAGTATTTATACTCTACTAATATTTGTAATATTTCGAAACGTCACATTTTTTCGCAATTTAATTAGTTTACGGAAAAAACGTGACTCCAAGGGCAAAGTTATGTCTTGAGTAGGTACATAATAATTGGATGGAAAATTGAGTTGGCGCGGCCCCCCGTTTATCACCTAAATTAGACTTACTCGTAAATAACATCGATTTTATATTTACAAAAAATTTATATTATAAAAGGTTGCACCCCCAAAGCCCTTTGACCAATCATCATTAAAATTGACATATAAATGTATTTTTACCAGATTTTTGTTAGATATCCACTTTGCTTTGTGTTGCCACTAGAAAGTGCTGCAGCGCGTTAATTTATATAAATTAAATACAGACGGAGGAAAAATAATCCACAAGAAGGGCAACGGCTGCCGTGTTTTGCCCCAGTTTGTTACTTGAAGTGTTATTCCTAAAAAAAGTGGGAAACAACCACTACCGTAATTAAGATAATATAATTTTTTACATTTGTGTAATTAGATAAAAACCTCTATCGGTTTCTATTTATAAATTTGAATATGAATTTTTAACTATAAAATATAATTAAGTCAAATACGAAATAAAATAGTTTTGCTCGACAATGACCAGATCGGCCATTAGATGTGGTCGCGATCAAAGGCTTTATTGATGCATTGCCAGCCAAGATAGAGGCGGAAGCGTTTATGGACAGCTTGTAGGTAAAAGATATTAAGGTATAAATTAATAGATAAATGACAAGAACGGCTGGAAATAATAATATTGCTGAAACTCTGTAACTGTCTTCTTCTCAATTTTTTATAATTTCTTCTTCTCAATGTTGAATTACCTTTTGAAAACCATAGAAGAAATAAAAAATTACGTGCATAAGTGTACTTAAGTAAATACCTGAATCATTAACTGATTTTGAATTTAAAACTTTTAATTTGAAAAACTTTTTTACTACTGGCCCTCGGACGCTTCAACCAAAAATTTAAAAACACTTTGGTTGTTATCAAGAAGACAAAATATCTTTTTTTGGATAACGACATAAAGGAATAAGGAGGAAACCATTGAAGTCAAGATCGAGGGTACGACTGGATGACATCTAAACGGGAGTTTCCCGTATAATTTATTAGATATTCGCAGGCTGAGGTTATTACTCATTCATTTGATGTGCTACGAACTGCGATTTATATATACACTAACGCAATTATGATATTCATTGATAACTTGATATTAATTGTCAAAGTAGTCATCAAAACCTCACAGGAATCTAAGTAACCAGTAGGTATAAAACCCCACATTTTGTCTTAAAGTGATAGATTGGATTCTTTTTTTGTGTCCTGTTCCCTCTGCTGTGATCTAATGATACACAATACTGCGTTTCACAAGTTCGGTCGTTTATGTATATATATATAACTATTTATATATATTGGTATTGAATTTTCTACATGCATTTATGTGTATGGATTTTTTTTTGCATATACCTACATTTTAATTTTTTTTCCTCTACATAACTGTACTCATCCACACTTTTTTTCGCTTGGCCTCTACCCAAAGGTTGTCTAGAAGAGATTGCTGTTTAGCGATAAGGCCGCCTGTTGTATTTCCACATTATGAACTGAGTTTTGTATTTATTCCTGTTAGTGTTATGGTGTACAATAAAGAGTTTACTATTCTACTATTATTCTATATTTACATATCATTAAAATTATCATTTACATTAAACACGACACAACACCTGTCATTATGATACTGTATACTTAGTCCCAAGTATACACACTGTTATCATATCATTTATATTTTATTTTATACGACATTTAACAATGGTTACAGCTTCATATTACAAATGTGTTTCCACGTACTGTTCCACGTTTGAAAAAAATTCTATCTATCGCGGCGTACTTTCGGATAGATCGTTTGTTATGCATTACAAATATGTAGATTAGTCGGATAGATTTTATTCAATCTTTAGATTGATTATCGAAAACTTTTTTTATAACTATTTACTAGAAAGCGCCATCTCGGACACTTTTCTGGTACTTAAATGATTGTCAATGGTACTTCAAAATTTTATTAGATATGCATATATGACATTATCCGAATAAGAATACATTCAATATATTTTATGTAATGCTTTGTATATAAATAATAATAATCATGTTCTCCGGGAAACTATGATTTTACTAAAAACCACCGCCGATTGATGTACTTTCTCCTAGGGGCTAATTTTATAAACTTTATATTTATTACACTTGACATTTGTTCCATGTTACAGTTTCATGATATCAACAATTTCAAGGCTCCGTTACAGCACATCTGGTTCAACAGAGAAAGCCTGCCGTTTTTATTTAATACATTATATTAAATATCAATTGCATTCCATATTTTTTACGCCTTGCCGGTCAAATGTCACGTAACAAATTGCGAGATTATATAATACGTTATCGACGATTAACGAAAAATTAAATATCTATATATTAACATTTAATATTTATAGCTTTCCATGACCACTCTTGTCTTCGGTTTCATCATAATCATTACAATCCATAATTGTGTTACTGCTAAACACCTCTCACATAGCAATGGGTAAATACAATACAATATACAATTCTGCTGCTTATTGGCGAATTTGCACACTTCACCCCTGTGAATATTCCCCTTATTTTCCTTTTGACTAATTATTCTACTTTTTTTTCTTAATAACATGTTTGTCACGAATTAATTTATTTTATAATTTAATAATAATACTACAGTTATTAGATAGTGTACAATAATGTTTGAATGAATTTCAAAAGATTTCTACACAAAATTTTATGCAGTTTTTGCCAAAAGACACACACAAGTGATTAATGAGAAATATTTTTATGCAAGTATGCATGAATTAGTTACGTAGTTTGACTAAACTATCTCAGCCAATGAGGATTATGTGTAAGCAGGAAAATATTAATTTACGTGTTTTTTGTCTATCACCCGCACATCCGAAGCTATTGTAAATTAAATAATAAATTAATTTGTAAATTAAATAATAAATCATTTAAACATTTAAACATATATGAGCAGAAGCGAGTCCCTGTTTGACCCCCGGAGTAAAGCTTAGAAATTAACGCATGCGCAGTCAGTGATAATATGCCGGTGATTGTGTGCAGACAAAGTGTTAATGATATCGAATACACACGAACATAAGTGTATGTAAACAAAATTAAGAAAACATATTTTATTTGGGCTAACTGGCACATTGAATGATGAATAAATATGTACTCATTTGGGCTTTGGGGATAACTGTCACAAATACTAAGTGTTTATGAAATGAATGGTATATGAAAACTCACCGATAATTAATATCTGGGGCCTCGAATACAAACACTGATCCATACATTCCCGCCAAGTAAATGGGAAACAAAAGTAACGCATAATTGACCACGTTATATTTACCGAAGGCTCCCAATTCTTTAAGAACGGCGTCCAATCCTGTGTCCCTTGCCATTTTTAATGACTATAGGGTAAAGTATAACTAAGCACAGTCGCAAACTTTCAAGAAAACATTGTTATTTTAAGCCAAAACACTATCGCACGCAATCATTCGATTGACAAAAATATGACGACTATTTTGGGGTAACTCCACGCATGCGTGTAGCTGGCAACAATTTTTTTTTTTTTTAATATGGATTAAAGGTTAAGTTTGCTTTGGATTAAACATAAAAAAAAAGTGCGCGTACTCTACAGACAAGTCTTCGCGTATGAGTGCATGGACATAAAAATAAACAAGAAAGTCTGGTTGAGAGTTAAACGTCACCGTTCCCTCGATTGCTAGACAAAGACAACAACAACTTTTACTGTTACTGTGTGACTGAAGACAGAAAGAGATGACTATTGATCTCAGTAGATAGAATAAATCATACGATGTTTTTGTATGGTTACGCTGTTAATAGTGTTTATAAATAATAAATAATTAATACGAACGATATTGTTAAGTCGTGACACGTTATCACGTGCATATTAAATTATTTTAAAGTGATAATAGTGAGTTTAATTTTCTTTTAATATAATTGACAGTTAAATTTATTTTTTTATCCGTCTTTTTGTTTTCAATGTTCATAGCCGACAAACGAGCAGATGAGTCACCTGATGGTAAGTGATCGTCGTCTCCCATGGACATCAGCAAGACCAAAGGTATAACTGATGTGTTGTCCGTCAGGAAATGAGAAGAAGGTATTCTTACGTTATTTCTAGAAAGTACTGGTTTTCCACCACCCCAGCCGGAACACGAGTCGTTTGACAGCTGAATCAAGCAGGAGAGTGGTAGTTAGCCAGGCAGGCTTCACCAGTAAAAATATTAATGACTTAAGAATAATACTGATAATATAATCCTTAGGCGAAGCCCTACCACCGAGCAGACCGGCTTCTGTCGCCTCTTACGACACCATGTTCTGCCAGCATGGGATTCGGGGAGTTTCTAAGCCGCCCCAATACGGTTAAAAATGTCTGTCTATGTCTGTTTAATGTCAATTTTTTTAGATTTGTTTTTGATACGAGATTCCCTGTATTGCGGATAACATAACATGGCGAACATCATCTACTTAAGAAAAAATATATCTCTCACATATGTTTGCTTCAGACGGGATCAAGTTCGAGACCCCTCGATGGGCAAGCAAATCACTATCAGCCGGACTAAAGGGCAACAAGGGTCAAGAGACTGAATTGAAGGTTCGATTAGTTCTTCAGAATGCTAATGTAACAATTACTAACATTCATCTATAATTTTAATATAAAAAACTATAAACGAAGTTTCTAAAAAAGTTAAAGAAATTCACCGTAGGAATAACAAAATCTCTATCCTTATACCCCGCTGAACAACTATAATAGCATTAGATGCTTCTTTTGGAAATCGCTGGGAGCTGTATTAGATACCCAGCATAACCGCTCATCATTACTTAATTCGTTTAGAGATGTTCAGAGCTAAAAATGGAACGCAACTGTATTTGTTATCATTGAATCCCTCATTTGCTCGGCAAAAGCGAAAAATAGGTTCGTGAATATATTCGCTCCCATCAGACACAAGATCACCAGGTGCATCGTAGCGTACAGTGAAGACGTTTCCTATTCCCCTTCCAGCTACTGCCCACACAACGACTCCAGGGACGGCTTGAGTGTACATCACTCGCCCTCTGGATCGGTCGTCTCACTCTCATATCCCGACTCACCGTGGATATCGAGCATTTTATGAACATATATGGCTGAATAGCCATCACTCTAGCAACTCCTGCATCTACACAGCACTGCATGACTCATTGTGGTCATCCGGTTTGGAAGCCAGTTCCGTTCGCAGATGGGGTATAACACTTCCAGGGGTGTGACGTAACGACCCTACAACTCAACTAAATGTCTAAAAAAACTGATCCAACACGATGTGATCACTTACACAATACAGTTGGGGCATATTTGCGTGATAGGTTGATCCAATACATGGGTCGGGACATGTTATTACACACAGGGATCAGTATTGGGGCCTCTTTTGTTGAACCTCGCATACCAAGCGGTCTTAGTAGCATCAGATCCCCCCTTAGTTTAAACATCCTCTACTAAGCATATGTTACGATGGTTCTACCCGAGAAGGACTCCTTTCAGAAGACAGGTTTCCTTTCAGAGGAAGATCTTTGGGTAAAACTTAGATGAAACATGAAAAATTCATAAAACGCCTAATAAAAATAAGTAGCAACTGTTTCGGGAGTCGTAACAATTTGTTAACGTAAGAAGCGAAGCGATGTCTTGCTTCTATCAGCTAACTATGTAAGATATTCATGTAGTACGTGCTTCTAGTATGGCCATGTACAATAAGGAATGGTTGCATTTGTTTCTGTATCTACTTCACTATTCAAGAACTAATCCAACTTTCCCATTTACAGCAAACAACTCAAATAAACTCTCACCACCGTTGAAGTAGCCACAATAGCACCATTACAGTAATGTCCACTTCAACTTCAAATTGTGTAGTAATAGTCACGTGCAGCTACGTGAGTAAAATTCTAACTGACGTTCGACTGTGATCGAATCACTATGAAAAGCTTGATAAAAAAGGCTGTTTCAAAATTTCGATTTAAAAAGCTGTTAAGTTCAGCCATGAATGGTGAACGGTGTAACGTATAGCAATTGTTTGGCTTACGTTTTGCTATATGATTTTACTGAGAGTTTCGTATTGTAATTGTTTTAGACACGTAGACTGCCTCAGCAGAGATGTATTTTGCTCGAATTTTGAAAATTGAATGCTGTGAATATTTAGAATTAAAATTTTGTAAAAGGGCAACGCTAAATGCTGAAAATTGTTTAGCAATTGTTTTGTTTGTGGCATGCTATGGTATGTTATCTGGAGTTTCGTTTTGGAATTATTGTATGCTGGATTTCTATTGCACTATGCTAATATCAAAACAAAGTTTTGGTCTAGTTCCTTTAACTCCATAGGCATATTACAATTTTGTTATACTGCATAATATTAAACTTTAAATATATATTAGTTTCATTTTTGAAATCTAAAATTTATATATTTTTTTTGCAGTGATTGCTGAAAATTAATTAAATAAAATTTATTTGAGAGGTATGCCTTATATTTTTATTTTCGAAACATTAATAGTTCGAAACATTAATAGTTTTCGAAATACTAATAATGTTCATGCTATTGAAGCCTCGCATTATTTGAAATTCCGAGAAAAAATATTATTATATTAAAATAATACTGATTTCTTCGTATTACAGATAAAACAATTAATTTTTTTTCGAATCAGAATAGTACAAGTTTAGTTAGTTAGTTAGTTTCATTAAAATTTCCTCGATTATCGCAATAGAGTATTGGCTAATATGATCTAAGAAGCTCATAAATCATTCAGTATTAAACTGTTCATATTTTAATTCATTTTATAGCCGAAACAGTCTTACTACTTGGTCGCTGGAGATCTCTCTTTAATGGATAATGCCTAATTATCATTATTATAGATAGATAAATAAAATTACTATTTAATGGTACACATAACATAAAAACTAAGTGGACCGAATCAATATCGATGTATTTATGGAAGAGATAAACTCGTGAAGTTCTCAAAATGTTTCAAATCGAAACTATCTTGTTAGTACGACCGCAGTTACCTACGAATCGTTGTTTCAACTACAGAACTATGACGAAATTAGAAGTGTTACGATGAGGGCGTTCCAATGTTCTATATTTAAGCAATTTGGCAAGGCCGCACGTTGCGTATTGGCCTCAACGTGGTACGCTTAGAGCATTCTCATAGAAATATTCATTGAATTATACAAGCGAGCGATTCGACAAAGCACGATATGCTATTATAGGTTGGTATTTATTTAGAAAATTAATACGTTTTCATATTAGCTTATTGTAAAGTAAAATTAACCAAGGATTTAAAAATCTATTGTCTGTAGGAAAAGTGCGCGGTCAATGCAGTGTTTTATGCGTAGTGCATTTGCCATTAGGGTGTGTTTGAATTATTAGATACTTAAAACAAACTATATCAATCGGCGTGGCGGCACAGCGGGTTATATTGCGCTTATTTTATCAATGTTTCAAGGAAATCTTATTTCCCTATAGATGGACACGATGAGAGCCAAAACACAAAAAAAAAACAAGTGTGAGTAAAGTAAGAGTAAATTAAAGAATCGCACTATAAAATTAAGCACATTGTAATGGAGCCATAGTGTGACTTATAAACAACGTGGTTTGTTGAATTTTCTATGGGAAATACCTACATGTCTTACTCGGAGGTTATATAAAATACAATATTAAAAACGGGTTAAATTCTCCAATATCTACAAATATTCTGAAATTGCATGTTAAGTAGCATTGAAGGGACTTGTTGGTAAAATTTGGTAAGTAGTAAAATGTTTCATTGTACAAAAATATTTTTGCATTCACAATTTGTTTTTAATATTACTTTTAATGTTATGCCACTTCTATTTTTTTATCTTCTATGGTTCCAACGTACAACCAATTAGGTGGCATCTCACTAGCCAATTGGTTATACAGCAACGATCAGAAACAAGAAAATATAAACGAACGATTGAATTTGTAACAGTTCTCGTTGCGGGTAATGAGCGATCAAAATCCTTCTTTATTTGACTTTGGAAGATATCTAACAAGTGTCACAATGTAGTACTCGATACAATACTTCTTTTTTTATACACTTCATGCTCAAAAGAAGAGCACTTAATTGTTTGCTTGTACTGACGTTTCGAAATTATGATATTTTATCATTGGCGAAAATAAACGGCGAAAAAAACTATGAAGCACATATTTCACTTTTTTTTAAATGAGTGAACACTGGTTGTATATTTTATGAATACTGTTACACTTCAGGGGAGCTTATTTCATTATAAACTAATAGATTCTTGAGCTGAAAGCATGCCTGCTGGTCATTTACGATTAGCAATACCGATTTATGGTAGTACTCATAAAACAACAGATAATTTTAATTCTAAAACACCATATTTTGATTGTCCTTGGGTATAGTCTGTGGTTATAAAGGGGATTGACTGAATTAATTATCGGTGGCAAATGCGTGTTCCCACAGATAAGCGTCGATACGTAATTTACTGCCGCGAATGTGTTTATATCATCTGCAATGTACTTATCGATTACACGTTACGCAATTATATATTAATTAATGAAGCTACCCAACGTCGCATCGCTTCACGACCCATGCTGCACGTTAAAGAGGTTGGAAAAGACAAAATGCCATCGGCAAAGGTGTAGACGTGACACCTGGTGACAAGTGTTCACAGCCATGTAAGAACACAACGACGTTATCAACGGCTTAACGGCGAAGAGATACAGTGAAATTGTTTATAATCTGTAATTTTTGTATGATACAGTGAAATTGTTTATAATCTAGCTCTACAAGACGGCCATAGTAATAAGTAAAGATATGTGTGTTAGCCAGGTGGACAAAGAAACTTATACATGTACGTGTATTAAATTGGGTGGTACAGCGCTGAAGGACATAATATTAACTAACCACTACAGGTAGAGCAACCGAACTAGATTGATTACTATTCCATCAGCACTTGATACTTGTTAGACAGCTCCTTAAGCAAGTAATTGCACAAAAGAAATGATTAAAGGATAGCCACGACATCCGTCTTTGTTGCTTTTCATTGTAAAAATGCGCTAGCGCCTTGTCAGGTTAGTCTTTTCTTTCTTTTGGTGGGGGAACACTCGCCGCTTATTGGTCGATGTGTGCGGAGGGCGCCATGATTTTGATTTTGCAGCGATTGTCAACAGTAGATCCATAAAGTCCAACATGTTTAGAAGGAAAAATACTCGATGTATCGAGCGTCTTGTTTTCTTAGCAGGTTTCACCATAAATTAGTCCCTTAGACACCATCTTTAAAGTACTGTGTCTCTACATCTTTAGTATTGAAGAATCGAATCTCAAAGTAAATTTTGAAACATTTACGAAGTATGTTTTAATATGCGAGTCTCGAGCGAATACTTTCCATTTAAATTAAACAAAGTGGTAAATCAGTATTATATCACATAATCAACATGAATGATAATGTAGGAGAGATCTTTGGTATTATGAATATCCATGAGTAGCGATGTTTATTTAATATAAGTTGGTTCCGTCATCTATGGACGTAAAAAAACGTCGAAGTATTAACTCACTACTAAAAATAGATAGAATAGATTTTCATTCAAATATATCTTATTTTACCTACGGATACCTTTGTATTTTGAGTACGGTAATTTTTATAGGTATTTTTTGTAAGTATGTTTTGTACGAAGATGCCAAGTAATGCTTTAAAACCACGCAGTAAATACAGATTTTAATGAGTTTTAATAATCTACTAGAGTATATTTTTTTATAATTATGTTTTTACCATCACGACTTGCCATCATCGCGGTTGACAGTGAACTAAAACAGAACGTAGCATGTTCAAACATGACCTTAACTTTGAACACGCTGGGATAACTTGCTATCTGTCCTAAATATTGGTCTAAAATATATTAACTTTAAGATAAACAAATCATGAAAAAATACTTCCTATTTTTTTTTATTAAATAATAAAATTTAATTGTCATTAAATGAATCAAGTTGAGACTGTTCCTGTCAATGTACTGTAATTCTGCTCAGAAATTGTCATTGTCTGCTGAAAGCCATTGTGTGCCGACATGATTATCCACCACGCACATCACCATTGTTGGCCAGATTCTACCTGATTTTGGGATTCGAGTTAGAGCGAGAAAATAACGAGCTTGCCATTGTTCCTCCAATCAAGTACATATGTTACCATAACCGCCTTATAGCTAGCTATTCTGACCTCTCCTTTTAAAATGAAAAGGGTCAAGGGAAGTTCACCGGTGTGTTAGCAAATGCCACGTCTAACAAAAATATATAGTAAACGGACAAATACATATATAAATATAGGTATCAAACATATACGATACTAAGTACTAATAGATACTATGTAAATTAATAATAAGGTATGAAAATATCAATACATCTTATTGTCTATATTATCTTACTGCTATACTAGGGCCTCCTCTCATATTGCGAGCACTAAAGTCTATCATAATAAATGTTACGTCTCAGGATCCGCAGGTTCGTGGAATGCCAAAATATTTTCACTGAGCCTTTATTTAACTTTCACAGCCGCAGTCGCACTCGTAGATCGCAGGTTGATTTCGCTTCGTAAGGAGAGAACTCTTCGCTTCCGTGTTTAGGAGCCGAATGATTAGAGCTGGCTGGCTGGCGGACTTCCTACGCGGCGACGCCTTACTCGAGGGGCCGCGGTCCACGCGTGGAAATTTCGGGACTCGACGTAGCCCTCCTTGCCTGAGCAGTATACTCGAGGGGGTCGACAGATCCTTGGTGACGTAATCCCCGCTGTTGAGCGGGGGGTGAATGTTTAGAGGTCGACCCTGCTCGCTATTTATATCGATTTCCAGACTTTTCTTCGCCTTTCGCGTAAAGTCAATAATAATACCCGAAAATCGTTAGAACAATAGCGAGACAGGTTAAGACGGCCGTGTATGACATATTGGCCCTATTACCTGACGAATAAAGGCGAGAGTCGCCTGAAGTGCGGTAGACGTTATTATTACCTGTTTTTTTTATGGATCCTATTGTTTTCAGCCGACTTTAGAGAACCTAAGTAAGACGACCGCATGTGAATGTGTTTATGTGAATATTTCAAAGGGATTTTAGATTGTGAAAGCTTAAGTGAAATATAATTACGAATATTATCTACGAGTTTATAAACGGAGATTTTATTTATTTACAAGACAACAACAGTCATCACCGTCATCGTCTCAGCCGGACAACGCCCACTGCTGGGCAAAGGTCTTCCCCAAGGATTTCCACAACGACAACACAACATGAACAACAACAACAACAGTATTATATATACATTTATTAAAACATTATAATACACACAAATGATTCTTGTAAGCCAATTATAAGTATGTACAACATTCACTTGTATTAAACTTGTAAAACATAATGTAACTTACTGTTTACACAAAAATAAATTTTATCATAAATATACTTATTGAACATATACTATGTTTATACGAATGACGGAGTTAAATAGTAAAGTTTAACTTCTAGGTGATTTGAAACCTTTGGTATATTACTAATTAATAACTCAAGCTTTTCTAAATTAAGGGGTATGTCGCACAGAAATGTGTTTTGATTGATTGAAAATTGTATTTTGATATGATTGAAGGTAAAACGCAAAAATTTAATCTCAACCAGTTACTTCATAAAAACTCAGTCCTGATGATTCAGTGGTATTATACGTAACTTTATTCTGAACAGCGTTGTGGATGTCTAGTAGATATGTTGTTATTTTACTCTGTGGTCTTATTTCGCAGGTATGATATAAACTGTACGTTAATCACAAATTTTTAATTAATTTATACGTATAATAAAATTTATAAATGTAATAAATTAAATTATAATAAAATAATAAAAAAAAATTATAATATGTCCCTATCTTCATTAGTTTAGTCAGTGTGTTGTCTATCAATCAATTCATCGAGAGGGATTTATTCAAAGCAATATTTGATTGAAAAATTTATCAAATTAAACGTCAATTACCTATTGAGTTAGTTGATTTTAGTTGGTGGCGTAGCAACGCGCGCAGGGTACAGCTAATTAATTATATATGTATATGATTATTAAAAAAATTGGTTTTGCCCTGATTATACATAATTAGGTTTTTCGATATTTTATATAGAATATAATTTGTGCAATCAAGTGTTGTCACTATATGCCAATTTTCATTAAGATCGGTTAAGCCATTCTTGAGTTGAAACGAGACATACGAAGAGACAAAAATTTTCAAAATGGTCTAATTGATATCAGTGACTCATAAAACATGAATGTACTGACAGACAGACACTACAACTTTATACATTAGAATAGATAAGTATTTTCCTAATATCATTCAAATTGGTCGAGCAGTTCTCAGGTGAAGATCTTTCAAATGTCAATCAATTGTTTTTCATTCATATAGGTTACTTTCTTACTCTCCCGTTTCTCAACAGTAGGTAGGTAGGGGGCCATTTTAATCTGAAACATCAACAATAATAAAAGCGCGGTCCCGTATTTTAATGCCCTGGTAACTAATTATAAAACAAAGTAAACAGTGCCCTTGGGATTGTTGAGTACAATTTAACTTAAATGTCAATGTTTGTTAGGCGTACATAAATCGTGTTCGAAACTTTTGGAATTTACATTATTAGATTAGTCTTTTTTAGTGGGCAATAACATCTTCTTTGACGCGTTGGAGGCCTGGATGGGTGCAGTAAAAGGCCTGAGAAGATTCGTGGCGTCGATTTAAATCGATCCCGTTTGCCTTTAAGGAACTGTCATACTGCAAATTTAAAGCTTGTATTACAATTAGAAGTATTTATATATCGAAGGGTAATTACGAATTGGATAAGTAAGACAAGATTGCTTAGACGTGGGTATTATGTATAACTATGATATTAACATCCACCATTGATAACCCTGGTCCCTTGTCGGTCGGTACCCTGCTTATCAAACGAGGGGTCCAGGGTTCAATTCCCAGGTGCGATAAACATCTTTGCGACAGATGATAAAATTTGGTCTTGGGTCGTAGTCTCTATCTTATTTGTGCGCATCTATTCGGAAAACGGTGGAATTTTATTTATAAAAAAATCTGAAGAAGTCGGTAATTAAAGCCAGATATATTATAATTATTTGATATAGTGGATTGATTGATTTGATATTGTTACTTATATATTTATAATATACATACTGATAACTTTAGGGAAATTGGCAAAGGAAGTAAGTATATATAGATCATAATGATACTATTCCTCATTTATATGTGATACAAAATGTCCGAATAAAAGATCTTTATTTGTAAGAAACATATTAAACTTGAATCATTTATTGACAGAAGATAATTCTTTGTAAGATTATTTTATGTAACACTGTGTAATGAAGTTTAATCCGTTACTTAGTTATTATTTTTTTATTAATTCCATAATGGACAGACACAGGACAGTTACAGGTTTTTTTTCATGAGATGCCTAGAGCAATGCAATGGTGGTTTGCGGGGCGAGAAGTCAGAACAGAACACAGGCGAAGAACTCGATCTGCGCAAGGGCATTGTCGAGGGACGCATCCGCTCTTAGGTCAAGCGAAAGGCGAGTTCATGACACTTTTGTTCCCACTGCGTCTTACAATGCGATTATTGAAATAATATTTCAAATTCCTTTATACAATTTAATTACTGTTAATCAATAAATTGTATGTGTAATTTTCCGTCTCACTGCAATTTTAACAAAATTTCTTTCTACCTTAATGTATTTCACAACATAAAGCGTTAGCGTTAGGTAAGGTTTTATTCTTTTGGCGAATAGTTATACTTCCTTTTCATTAAGTTTCTTTTAGCCTTCAGCTTGAAAGCTTCTCCTTATAATTAATGTAAACTTCGTTCTGTCAGCACCACCACAACAAATCCACTACACTTATTCTTTTGCGTAATGCCGACGGACGGTTTCCAGGTGAGAATGTAGTCAACCAGATTTCAATGCATTGGTTTTTAACCACTTCCAGGGGTAAGGTTTACGGTACAACCTATCGAGGCAGGCAATTGCGTCCTCGCTGCGCGTTTTGGTACTGATGAAATAACGAGATGTCGTCACGGCGCCTCCTGCAACTCCTGACTACATTTCCGTATAATCGGGGCCGATGTACCATCTTTCGGTTTATTCAGGAGAGTACTACGCTGCAGAGTGGAAACACACTATACCTAAAAGTACATACCATCCAATTAGGTTTCATTCCGCACCCTTTTAGGTAGTTAGAAGCGCAGGTTTAGCAGCGCAGCGGAACGATGATAATGCAATAATAATAATAATAATATATTTAACACATCGGTTAAGCAACTAAAAAGATGCCTCAACAATAGCTTTTTTAAATCTTTTAATGTCTAGTTATTGTTGCGTACAAATATGTATTTTTTACAATATGTACTTTCCGTTCTGTATATACACAATACTCATACATTGCTATTTGTGAAAACTTTTAATTGGCCTTCAAATGTTATTTTCCTTATACTATTCTATGTCTAGCTGTAAGTTTTTATAAAAATTTAAAATAAAAATAATAAACACACATTAGGTATCCTTTATTCTTCCAGCTTCTATGGACAAACCTTTTATATTATCAACAATAATCATAGCCTTATGAATTGTGTCAGCATTAAATGGCATAGGCAACCAGGAGTTGGTTGTGTAACGAATAACAACATTTTATGACTCATTCTAGTTGTTATAGTGGTCGTTGAGCCAAATTGGAGGCCATCGAGAGACGATAAGAAAATCTACTCTTGCATTGATCTCTAAGACTGAGTACCTCGTAGGATGTTACGGATGTGCAAGGTGGAGGTGCCATAACGTATTTCGTTACATACATGTCGGCTATTATCGTAAAAAGTTTAAAAGATGAATTGCCCAAGGTGATTTGCGATGACCTAATAAAATAAATTACACGTGAAATTACCTCTCGGAAAGTTATTTATTGGTTTCTTGGGGGAACTAGATACAGTACGGTTGTAACACACTCTGTGAT